>KZ651613.1:325109-348637 GCA_001010745.2 Gerris buenoi | reverse complement strand
CCTAGATGGACTTGAACCACGGGCCTCTACAGTTGGTAGAGCGCTACAATGGAAATGTAGAGGCCCGTGGTTCAAGGCCCGGCGCTGGAGTCTATTTTTCTCAGTCTGTTTCCCAGTGTTAATAATAATTATAATTTAATTTAAATTAAAGTTTAAACTTTCCCTAGTATAAATACTACAAAAAACTTAAAAATTGAATTTTTAATTACTAGGTAAACGGATGCAAACTTACCTGATCCAAAAATAATTCCTAAAATAATAGCAACTCCTTCAAGCAGTCCAAGCTCTTTTTTTAACCTGACTTTAGCAGGTTTTTCTTCTACGGGTGTCATGAGGAGGGTACCTGAAGGTGAATTAACCGGATGAGAAGAACTGGCCATTTTATTTATGATTCTGAAATATGTAATGATAAGTAAATGAGATAAGGATGAAAGCTTTAGTCAAAGCAATGATGTATAAGAAAAACAATGTTCTTTTGAATCCTTTGAAATAACAAGACAACAATGCATCGTACAATTAAAACGAATCAATGGGCAAATCTCAGTATCTTTTTTAACAAATTCATTACATAATGAAATTTGATATTGGAATGGAAGCAAACAAGGTCAATCAGCCTAGATGAAACAATTATAGAGCACTGACAATAAAATCCTTGGATCAATTGTATTCGAAATACCAGTTACATTTACAATACGGCGCGTTTAATCAAACTAGTTTAACGTTTGAACAAAAGAATTTTCACTTCGAACAACAACGATAAAAGTAAATAGATCGGTTGTGACGTGATGTTTACCAGTCCCGGCTTTAAAAGAAACACAGTCAAAAACAACTTAATTATAAATAACAGACGTTCGTAATAGTGCGTGATAACCTATATTACATTCAAAACAAAAGCTAGAAGTGAAACTTAACTGATAAATTAAGTTAACTACTAAATTCTATTGACATTTGTCCGGCTTCAAGATTAAAAAAATAAGAAGTGAATAAAGATATCGTTCTTGTACTGTAATATAACTGAAAAAATATGCAAGCAACAAACCTTTAAATAAACTTAACTGGAGAAAAAAAAACTATTTAAGTAACTTCATAAAAAAAAAACTAGAAATAAATACTATTGTATTCGGGACCACCACGTGAATGACATTTATAACATTGGACAGCGCCATTTCGTTAGGGAAAATTTCGAAAATTGAGGGAAAAAAATCACTAAACGAAGATCTAGAGCTAGATAACCTTTTAACTGAAAAACCTTTACCAAACAGGTTATAAACAATACCCTTAAGTAAAGTCAACCTTAAGTATATTGCTAGGTTTTTTTTTAAATTTTTTTCGTAGATTGATTTAATTTTCGATTGTTTTATTCGATGGAATCATCCGCGGATAATTCTCAGGAATATTTGAAGAAGAAATGGTGTTTTTTAAGGAAATTTCTCGGCCGGCCTGGACCTTTTTGTCACCCGGATTTCGAGCCGTCGCCCGATACCTTGAAATTCGTCATGACTAGTTGTAAAGTACTTGTAATCGGAGCCGGCGGACTTGGATGTGAACTTCTAAAGAACTTGGCATTCATGGGATTCACCCAGATACACGTTATCGACATGGACACTATTGATCTGTCTAATTTAAACCGGCAATTCTTATTCAGAAGGAAGGATATCGGGCAACCTAAAGCCGATATTGCGGCTAAATTTATTAACTCGAGGGTGCCAAACTGTTCGGTAACGCCTCATTTTAAAAAGATACAAGATTTCGATGAAGATTTTTACAGGTAAAAAATGAAATTGCGTTTAATTTTACTTCTTATTTTTCCCATCTTATTATTCAGGTCTTCTACTGTACTTTTATTATTTAAAACAAATTGGGAATTCTGCAGTATGGGGGAAGAGCTTAGAAAATTATGTGGGGTAAAAAATATAGGGTGATAAAAACTAACTAAAATTTAAAAAACAAAACTAACGTAATAATAAAGACAAAGGGATATATAATCTCTCAAATGTACAAATTATAAATCATTGCTTGGATAAAATATGTTAGACCATAGGCTAAATGATTCCCTTAGGTGCAGTTAAGTATCTGTAGATTAGCCAACAAATGAATTAATGGGGATGGAGTATATCTGAATTTTACTTAAAATTCTTTGGCTGAACTGAAGGAGATGATACTGTCAAGTATTGCTTGGCGGCACAACTTTGGTTAATTTATACACTTGAAGTACTATATCTCTTCGTCAAACAGTACAATTGTAAGTATGTTTTAAATATTGGAGAAATATAAATGTATGATTTGTTCATAGAACAGATGATATCCTTTTGTCAAAAAAATACGTTGGATTGAGGTGCCGCCAACTTTTTCATAAACATCCTTACATTTTTCAGTTTTACCAAATCTAACTGTACCTTGAAAATACTGTTTTGACAAAAGGATATATTAATATAATCTCTCAAATGTACAAATTGTAAAGTATTGCTTGGATAAAATATGTTAGACCATAGGCCAAGTGATTCCTAGAGCTGTTATCTGTAGATTAGTCATTTATTAATTTAATTAAATACGAATGGAGTATATCTGTTTCCTTTAAATTATTTTGATTAAGGTCCCTCCTATTCAGTTATTCTGTATAGATACATCAATAGAATGACCATTAATTTTCAGACATAGAAAATAAACCTCATTTTGTTATGAAACTAAACTGATCTTTACTAATTATTGGTAAAACTGAAGAATACAGGGCTGTGAGGGGAAGGAATTTGAAAAATACACGGCTCTCACTGGAATTTATTAGGTTTGTTCCAACCACACTTCAAACTAGTTTGAAACTGTCCGACGCATGCGCATCGGACCAAAATTGAACTCCTGTTGCTAATGGGCATGCGTCGGACACGGACAGTTTGAAGTGTGGTTGGAACAAACCTATTATTTTGACAAAGGGATATCAACTGTCCTAGGTACAAATCATACATATATAATCTTTAAATGCATAAATTATACAAATGTACTGTTTCACAAAGGGATATAATCTCTCTAATGTACAAATAAAGCAAAATCGTAGCCCCAAGCAATTCTCGTTTAGCCAGATTATCTTTTTGAGAGATAAGTAAGATTAAAGGATATGCATTTTTCTTCTCAGTAGTCAAAAATGTTATTATTATTACCATGTTCAATTATGACTCACATGAAGAAAATTTTAATATTTTGAATTTTTAACAATGAACAATTTTGCTCAATAGCACTATACACAAAATTTAAATAGAAACAACTAACTTGAAATTTATTGACTAAAAAGCTAACTTGAATTGCTTGGGATTAAGCAATAATCCCTTTAGACTCTATGTAGCAGCAATGCATAGTGTTGCACTGAAATAATATTGAACATCTGTGTATTCAATTTTAACACCTTTTGAAAGAAAAAAAATGTGTTCTTCAATATTATTGTCTAGAGGCCACTTAAGGATCTACAATATCACTTATGCGGCCAGGAGTTACTAATTTCTTCTATAACACCTAACACTGCTGTTTGATTTTTTTTTTTTTTAATTTAAACAAAATTAATTACAGTAGAACCTCGCTTACAAGGCCCTCAATATCACATAAACCTCAATTACAAGTGCAATTTTCAAATCCCCTTGAGATTGTCATAACACATAATGTTAAATTAACCTCTTTAACCCGACTATTATTATATTATCCAAACAACCTCCATAACACGGATTTTTTTTTTCCAATTCACAATATAACTCAGAACCTCTATAACAAGACATTTTGAGAAGTCAACCTCTATAACACGACTCTATACAAGAATAGGTCGACCTTGAACAAGTCTAGACTTGAAAACCCCACCCTACCTCGCTTTCAACATTTTATTAACCTCTATAACATGACTGATAAGGAAAATAACCTTGATAACACAAAGACAGCACCTCGATAACAAGACTGTTTTCCTAATCCCCTTGAGACACTTCTTATCGAGGCTCTACTGTATCATTAAATTTTAGGTGCTCTTGGCCATGTTTCGAGACTAGATCTGGAATGTTAGCATCTTCTCTTATCAAGACTTGGTGGCACTTTTTTAGATTGTTACTCCCCTTATAAAAGAGACAAAAGGGAGTAAAAATCCTGAAGGTGTGAGGAATGTTTATCTTTTGACTGACACTCCCCTTATAAAAACAGAAGAGTGATATTCCTTTGTCTCAAACTACATTGGACTAAACATCATTTGTCTTTATAGTTACTTAGTTTAAGTCATTTATATTCTAAAAAGACATAGGAGTAACCATCTAAAGAAGTACCTACTTAAGCCTGGTTTACATGAGTAGAGTAAACAGGAGAGTAGAGTAGCGAGTAGACTAACTCTACCTGTAGAAACCCGAAAAAACACTCCGTAGCGAAGCACGGGTATCCAGCTAGTTGTTAATAAAATTGCATTAACTAATCAATCCTGATTAGTTAAATATTGGTTTTATCAAGTCTATTTGCTGTTTTGCCATCAGACCATTAACTATAAACAATTTTATTTTCTGTCTCTTTGTCCAATCCAAAGTGGCAAGTTTTAAAAGCAATTGTATACAAGTTGCAGTATCTATTCATAACCAATATGAGGTAACTTTTTAGAAATAAACCCATGTCTAAAGGCCCCCATACACGATCAAACTAGTTTGATAAGCAAGTTTGTCAAATTACTTAAGCCCAGTAAACACCACATCAAGCCATCCAACTCACAAACTTCACCCACACACGGTCCAACTTATTTGTTAAGCTGGCTTGACAAGCCAAGTTTGTCAAGTAAGTTTGATTGTGTATGGGAGCCTCAATTTTTCCACATTTTTAAACATTTATTTTTAACTATTGAAATAATTAATATAAGATTTTTTGATTTTTTTTTTTAGGTGACATATCCACTTTGTACAATTGCCAACACTCCGAGGCTTCCCGAGCATTGCATCGAGTACGTGAAGGTTATTCAATGGCCCAAAGAGAACCCCTTTGAAACTAATTTAGACGGTGACGATCCAACTCATCTCAACTGGGTGTTTGAAAAATCACAAGAAAGAGCTTCCCAGTTTAACATTGCCGGTGTGACTTACCGACTTGTTCAAGGTGTAGTTAAGAACATCATACCGGCCGTCGCCTCTACAAATGCCGTTATAGCAGCGGCCTGCGCCTCGGAGGTTTTTAAATTAGCAACAAGTTGTTGTTTACCGCTGAACAATTACATGGTGTTTAACGATGTCGACGGTATTTACACGTATACTTACGAAGCGGAACGTCGCCCTGATTGTTTAGCTTGTAGTCAAACTCCGGTTTTGCTTTCGGTCGACGATTGTAATATTAAATTAGAGCAGCTTATAGAGCGATTAACAGATTCTCATGAGTACCAGATGAAGAATCCGGGCATAAGGGCTTTAATTAAAGGTGAAACGAAAACTCTGTACATTCCGACGGTAGCTTCAATAGAAGAACAAACCAGGCCTAACCTGAAGAAAACACTTCTTGAATTGAATTTGACAGACGGTTGCCAATTATTAGTTGCCGATCTTACGACACTAAATCCACTTCAGATGACGTTAAAATTTACTAAACTTACGGAAATGGTGATCGATTAAATTTATTCTTTATATCACACAATGATTTTTATTTTAATCGCTTAATTTATAAATACTCATTTAACACTTCCTATTTTGGTATGTTATAAAACATTATACCTGGAATTAAATAAATGATAAAAAATATATATAAAATTTTTCAACTGTATAAAATTATAAAAACTATTGTCTTGAGTTGGAGAGTTTTATTACTTTTGTATTTGAAAAGTTAGAAGATTCAAAGATGTGATACTGGAAAGCCGTAAAATATGACAAATGTTTACTAATAGATTTAAAGCTATAAAGAATGTTAAATGAATTTTTTTTAATGAAACTAGTAAATTAAAATAATAAAACTTTCTTCTTTATAGGTGATAAATATCAGTATAGATAAGCAATAAACATAAAACCATTCAAAATAAAAATAGAAAATGTAATAAAATTGAGACATATTGTTATCATTAAAAATATGTATAAATATTTTTTAAAATAATATTGTAACCAAATTATTATTATTTTTGTAATTACGTACTAGCTTTGATATTTATAATGAAATCAAAACATTTTGTAAATAGAATAAAAAAAAACTAATTCTGTTAATTTTGCTTTCTTTATTTGTAACCGTTTTAAAATCACTAGGACTATGGGTAAAACTATGCAGAGACCGCCCGGAAATTCGTCATTAATTTTCATCATGTCCATGCAGCATCTAAAATAAGATTGTTTACAAAAATTCTTCGAAGGAAAATGTGGGGGGGGAGGAGAAATCTATGAATTTCAATGACCTGATACTGACGGCCGTGAACGCAGAGGTGGACAAATGCTTGATGTAATTTTTCACCATTAAATCGCAGGTCCTTCACATTATAAATATTTAAAAAAAAATGAATTCTTGACAGAATTATTGCATATAGTGCAGTAAAAAAACAGATGAACCTCGAAAAAAATTAGTACAAGCAAGGAACTTGGTGGAGTTGTATCATGTAGTAAATTTGTTCAGTTTATAGTCCTCTACATTTGCTATTTAAAACTTCTACAATACAATACAATATTTAACCAATAAAAACCTGGCTACCAATAAAAAATGGGCTGCCATTTTTAAATATGGCGGCCGTAGCACAACTTTGATTTTAGGAGACTTTTAGTATATTCAACAGGAAGCTGAACACAACATCTCCACCAAGTTTCTTGCTTGTATTAATTTTTTCTAGGTCAATACCTATTTTTACTGCACTAATATTTAAAAAGTGCATCCTTTAGAATGACCCAATAAACCCTCAAGAATGCTCAATATTTCATCTGTTGTTGCTAAAAAAATATTTTTCTCTAACCTATGTGGGCTATTGTCAATAGTTTGGAATATTTTTTTTTTAATCACATTGGTTTCTGCATTAACTTCCAAAAAACTTTTGTTGAAAAAAATCATGATTAATTGGGATTCGAAATCCGAACTAGGAATTAAATTTAGGTTTAAATCAGGGAGCCAGAATGGCCGAGGTGCTAAAGACACCACGCATAGCTATCTCTGAGTCTAGGCAACTCGAGGTCGTGGGTTCGTTTCCCCCGCACTTTGACACACGCTCATATAGCTTACTAATGATCACATCATACTCGCTTCGGCGGTACAATGTACAAATGTATGATGCGTAAAGTAACTGGAACTCTCCACCATGGGGCGTAAAAAGGGCCTGAGTGATGGCCTAATTGCAAGGTTCGAACATGTGGTTCGTCCTACCCGTTCTAGTAGGAAGTACTAGACTACTACTACTACTACTAGGTTTAAATCTATAAAAAGTTATCAAGAAAATAAAAATAAAACAAATAAACTAATATATTTAAAAAAAAAGAATAATAATAATACACTAATTATAAGATGAAGAGTTTAGTGTTATCTCTTTAGTAATTGAATGAAAGTATCCCGAGGAAGGGAAATATTTCCAACCATTCTAAGTTTTTCTTTTCCTTCAGCTTGTCGTCTTAATAATTTTTGTCTTCTGCCAACATCTCCTCCAGACTAAACAAGAAATAAATAAATAGCAATCAATAATACGGATCAAACACAAAAGTCTTTTCAATGTTAGGTTCAGCGATCATAGAATGCACGGAAAGATTTCCAACTCCCCTCTTTATCTACCTGTGTTAGACTACTAATGCCTGGTCGAGCTATTTGACAGTTAAAATTGTAACTAAATCTTTTACACTATTAAAATTTTGAGTTTCTTATTCTTAATTCAAAGAAATAAATTAATAAATTACTTTGTCAGTTGCTAGATTCGAACTCGAGATCTTTTGCACTCGAAGCGATCGTGCAACTCTTACAGCTACCGAGGCCAGTTTCTTTTCTTTTCTTTATTTACAAAATAGTACAAATGTCTGACAACCAGTATTTGTTTATATCTTAGAATTCAAGGAATGTCAAAAGATCATAAGTAGTTTACAATTTTAACCACCAAACAGCTCGACAAGCGCTAGTGGTCTTACACCTCTAGAATACTGGAGTTGGATACCCCTGGTTAGGTTGAAGTATGATATTAAAACCCACCAGCGAAATCAAAACAAAAAAAAAATCTTCGAATATGAGTGGATGAAAAGGAGGGGTCTTAAGAACCCGGGGGTATCATAGAAATCCGTTTCATATACATGTATGTCTGTGCGTACGTATGTATGTATGAAATGAAGCTTGGGTGGGGTCTTAGTCTATATCATACTCTTACAGCATTGCATATAGTATTATAATTAGACCCACCCATTTTTTTTACACACTAATATAGGGAAATTCATAATTATATTTTTACTTCCATGAAAATGGAAGTATGGTGATACCCTCCAAAACGTTATTCCGAAATCTCTATGAAGGAGGGGTCTTAAGAACCCGGGGGTATCATAGAAATCCGTTTCATATACATGTATGTCTGTGCGTACGTATGTATGTATGTAAGTACGTTTGTTCGGAACTTTAAACCTCTATAACATCGCTTCAAGAGATCGTATTGAGATGCGGTTTGTGGCATTTTTTATAACTTTTGTCGGCAAAACTGATGGCGCAAACCACATCATCGCAGCTCAAGACGTTTCGGAGCTAGAGTCACTTAAGCACGAAATCGGTCTGTCGACGATAACTTCAGTAGGCTTTATTTTATTTCAATTTCCTTTGAGGTATATATGTGTCCTATATAGTAGATTGTACCTATACTTTTTGAGCACAATCGGACAAGTGGTTTGGAAGATATTGGCATTTCGGTGTTTTTTTAAGGGTGTTTTCGGAACCAAATTGTGGGTAAACTGTAAGTTGTATCGAAAAGCGGATAGCACCAGTGGTAACTGATTTTAAAAGATCTACAACTTTGGTCCTACGACTTTTTGTCGGAGGACCATCCATGTGTTTTTTTTTTATTGTGTTTATTATCATTATTATTTTCTTGCAAAACTATAATCAATATTAGCTGTTTGTACGATGTAGTTTATACAGAGTTCTCTCTTGCTCATGTATTGACACGGCAAAATTTCATGGAAGTAGTAGTAGTAGTAGTAGTAATCTAGTACTTCCTACTAGAACGGGTGGGACGAACCACTTGTTCGAACCTTGCAACTAGGCCATCACTCAGGCCCTTTTTACGCCCCGTGGTGGAGAGTTCCAGCAACTTCACACATCATACATTTATACATAGTACCGCCGAAGCGAGTATGGTGTGGTCATTAGTAAGCTATATAAGCGAGCGTCAAAGCGTGGGGGAAGAGTCCTCCTATCGAGTGTCCCTCGCCCTGCTCCGTCCTCGAACCATAGATACCAATTACATCATCATGACACGGATCGGACCCACATCAAAGAGTGGGGCCCCTCGCCCTGCACCGTCCGCGATTCATTGATGCAATTCAGAGTATCATGGCAGGGGATCGAACCCACGACCTTAAGTTGCCTCGACTCAGTGATAGCTGCGCGGTGTTTTTAGCACCTCGGCCATCCTGGCTCCCCAAATTTCATCGAAGTAATGTGTGGGATTTCCACACCGGTACTTTTTATTTGGGTGGGGTTAATATCATACTTGTACCCCATTGTATAAAATATGATATTAAACCGACCTTTATATTTTTTTAAAATATCGACAATGACATTTCTTTAAGGAAATTTACAATGATTTTCTTGCAGGGAAATTTATAACAATTTTCTTGCAGGGAAATTTACAATGATTTTCTTGCAGGGAAATTTACAATTATTTTCTTGCAGGGAAATATACTTATTTTTTCACGGATGGGTTAGATATCATACTTCAACCAAAAGTTCATTAAATGAAAATTAATTATCTACTTTCTCATTAGCCAAGTAAATATTTTTCTTAAATAAGTACTAGAAAAATTAAAGCTTGAAATAACCATCATTGTATCTAAAAAAAAAAAAAAAAACCATCCTTTCAATTATAACAGTAAATATTATCATCAAGACCATCTTCAAATTTGTCTTGGAAAAGATAATTGTTTGAGATTTAACACAAAGCTAAACACTTTATAAATCATTAACATAACATAAATACAAATCATATTGAAGTCTATAATGTAATTCTAAATTAGTTTACTTATTTATAAACTCAGATATATTAAATTAATCAAAATTAATTAATAAAAAATACACTACCTTTAATTTTTGTGTCACATCTTTCCTGTATGGTTTTAAATTTTCTCTTGCTAAAATTTTTGCACCCACTTTAGCTTGGATAGCAACCTGTGATAAAAAAAAAGAAAAGAAAAAAGGGTTTTATTAAATGAGTTTAAAAATAGTTATCATCATAAAGTCAAAAATAATGGACAAAATCAAGCAACCCTAAGGAACTATTGAGTTTCAAAGAATTGTAAGAAATAAATAAAATACTCTGCCAATTAGTGTGGCACATAGCTTCCTCACATTCTATTTTGTATACTTTAATGATGTATCACTATTAAAACCTATTACAGTAGTCGCCGCTTAATGTGATCACTTTGGGACCAAGGCCTTGTGATCACATTAACCGACTGATAATAATAAGCAAAATCTCATTAGTTAAGCTTTTATTGTGTTTTTATTGGATCAAAATATAATTATAAATAGATAACACTGGATATTCACGCTTATAGCCTTAGCCGCTGAAGCGAATGGGAGAAAAAAATAATAATACATAATAATAATAATAAGTTAAAAGGCAGCACTACTGGAGGGAGTAATACTTAAAAAAAACTGTTTATTACATACACAAAAAAAAACTGTTTATCGAAACTAATCGACTTCTAACTTGTATAAAAATAATGTTAATTTGGCTAAAGAGTTCTCAGAAACGATTGAAAGACAAAAACATTAAAAACAACTGATCCCTGTCTAAGTGAAATGTCGTAGAAATAGGGGAGGAATGGATGTTTAGATGTTCTATAACTATGTAGTAATATAAAGGAAGGAAAAGGTGGCGTGAGGCATACTTTCTGAGAATCCTGGGTGTTTAGACGAAACGCTTCTCGGTTTGTCGCAACTGCACCTAGTCGTTTCCCCGAAAATTATAAAAAAAATCAACGATTTTGACTTGATTTGATCACAATAAACGAAATACTGATAACAATACGCGGATATTTTTCAATGTATTAGTATCGGGTGAAGCCGTTCCAAGCTATTTTGATCACACTAAGCGGTTGATAACATTAACCGTGATCACACTAAGCGGTTGATAACATTAACCGTGATCACACTAAGCGGTTGATAACATTAACCGTGATCACATTAAGCGGTGACTACTGTATTGTCAAATTTATTTAATTTTCCCCTGTTCTTTAAAACTGTCAAAATTGTTTAGCACAAATTTAGCAAAAATTAAGGAACACAGATGGTTGAAATTAACCTGGAGCCATCTGCAGGCTACTTTCAACAAACCATCCAAGTTTCATCAAAATCAGATATGTGATTTTGATAATGTAGGTTTATGCGAATTTGGAAGAGAAAAAAGTAGGCGCAGAATAATGAAACTTATAAGGCATCAACAAAGGGTTAATTATGACCTATCATCCACATTTCAATAAAATTGGATGAGTAGATTTTAAGATGTCGGTTCACAAAAAATTAAGAGACAGACACGAAACCAAAAATGTTCCCTGATGTCTGAAATGGATTTCTGTCTTGGAATTTTTTGAAATTGGATATCCAAAAAATGTTTCGTTCTTCGGAACCATCACATAGCTTCCGTTACCTTTGGTAAGCTTGGGAGCAATAAGCAATTTAAATACCGTAAAATCTCGCGTATAATACACACTTTTTTTACCTCTTTTTTCCTTCCAAAATCGGGGTGCGTATTATACACGAGTGAAAAAAAATACTTTGTTTACAACTTGAATTTTACCTCAATAATTGAAAAATAATAAAAAACATAAACGTTAAAACATACTTTTTTTTAACGAAAACTGATTTTATGTATCTTATCGTATTTATTTTGGTTATCATACTTATTTTTATTCTCTTAAGAATAAAAATAAGTTAATAAATTAGACAGAAAGTCTTGTTATCATCATGGTTATGTTATTTTATTTCGCTAGTAGATCAAAGTGATTGATAAAAGTAGATAGAAGATAATTTTTTGTTTATCTCTAAAACCGGTACCGCCGTGAGATTACACCATGTGATTACACCGACTTGATAACACACGACTGACTTCAAAGGCGGCCCTTCCATGAATTTATTTATTTTATAAGAAAACACCCAGTTTTCTTATAAAATAGACACCTTATTAGCCATCTGACCTTTCAAGTAAAAATATTACGCTATAAATATTAAAAATTACACGCAAACTGTGCAAAATATATGACTCTAGATGCGTATTATAAACTATTTTTTTCCTAAAATTTGACGGAAAAGTCGGGTGCGTATTATACGCGAATATTTAATTTTCCCCAAATTATAGCTCAAAATAAGCCTGCGTATTATACACGGGTGCGTATTATACGCGAGATTTTACGGTAATTGTCTTATTAAACCAACTATATACAGTGGATTGACTATTAATTGAACAAGTTTTAACCATAATGAATAAATTCAACAGAATCAAGTCTATATACAGGGTGGGCCAAAAAACCCCCGCAATTTTTTGAACACTTATAGCTCAGCTTCTATAGTAGATAGAGATATGGGATTTGCGGGGTCTGAAAACTACATTCTTCTACTTTAAATTTCATAGCTATAACTTTAAAAAATATTGGGTGAAAGCCATGCAATGAGGGTTTGAAATAGGGTCTAAAAAAAAGTTGTTGTCCAGCTAGTAATCTTGTCTTTTGATAGAATAAATTACCATATGGTGAAAGGGGGGGGGGGGGGGGTTCTTTGTAAGTAAGTAGGAGGAGTCCCTCAGTGTTATAACAAGCATTGAAGATGTGTTAAGCACAATGTTCCCTGAAGTCTGGGCAATTCTCTTGCAAGTATTGAATTGTTTGCAAGGAGTGATGGGACGGGGTAACATCTTCCATAAACATGTAATTTAGCATTTGATCTTTAATTTTAAGCAAAATTGTGCTTAACCCATGTTCAATGTTTCTTATAACAATGAGGGACTCCTCCCACTTACCTACAAAGAACCCCCACCCCCCCTTCCACCATATGGGTAATTTATTCTATCAAAACTATAATACCAGAAAATATCACTACCCGGACAACGACTTTTTTTAAGACCCTATTTCAAACCGTCATTGCACGGGTTTCACCCAATCATTTTTTATATAAAAGTTATAGATGAAATTGAAAGTAGAAGAATCTAGTTTTCAGACCCCACAAACTCCATATCTCTAACTACTACAAAAGCTGAACTATAAGTGTTCAAAAAAGTGCTGTTTTTTTTTGGCCCACCCTGTATATATCCAATATAGTAGTAAAGAAACAGATTAGAACAACTTATTATAGTTGTGCTGAAGAAATTATCTAATGACACAAAGATAATTCAAATGTGAAGACCTTTAACAAGTATTAGGCCAACAGCTCTTCTTCTTTAGTTAGATATAGATTCTTTACAGTAAGAATCTATATCTAAGTTTAAATTGTATAAAATCCATCTATATTGAAGGATACGAGACTGTAATATTTAACTTACAAGGAACTGCTGCCTAGGAATGATGTCAAGAAGTTTATTGCATGTCTGTCGAGACACAAGAGTTGCTTTAGATGCATGACAGATGAAACTCAGTTCTTCCACAGACTGTCCATTTAAATGCACTTCAACCTGCAAAAAAAAATAAAAATTAAAGAATAAGTTTAACTTTTTTGTACACAGGAACAAAAATAAGAGATTGTTGAATTGAGTAGTCAGTGGGTAATCAACTGACGTAGAAACTTCTTTCTTTAATTTCAGGGAAATATTGATGCCTGGACTAATCAGATACAAAGTAGATAAATAATAAATAAATAAAATGTTTATTAAGTAACCATACATAAATAGATTTTATGTATGGTAAAATAAATGTTACAATTTGAAATAAAACATCGTAAGGTTTGGCCAACGGCCGTCAACCTGGAGTGGTTGTACTGATAGAGATTGTTTACATGTATTACAAAGTAGATAATATCACTAAACATACCTTGACTAGATTAGATGGTACATATCCTTTATGCTCGTAATCAAATGAACCAAATCCTGATGTCACAGATTTAAGTTTAGATTGGAAATCAACAATGATCTCAGATAGAGGCAAAATAAATTTAAGCATAACTCTACTGTTATCAATATTAACAGCTGATTCTTGTACACCCCTTCTGTCCATACAGAGTGATATCACATCTCCAAGAAACTCGTCTAAAACAAGATTTAAAAAAAAAAAAAAAAAAAAAAAAAAAAAAATCAAATTATAATTATTATTAACAAAGGGAGACAGACAGAGAAAAATAGACTCCAGCGCCGGGACTTGAACCACAAGCCTCTATATTTCCAGTGTAGCGCTCTACCAACTGAGAAAAAAAATCTCAGTAATAGTGTTGTATTGTAACATAGCAATAAGCATTTTTAACTCACAAAAAATATAAAAAATCATACAAATACAACCGATGAAACAATAATTATTGCTACAGAAAAAATTTAATCATATTCTTTCAAATAATCAATTCAATAGATGAAAACAGTGGCTGATGAGGCTATTATTTGAAGATAAGTAAAAAAGATATTATTTTAATTATAATAAAAATGATGTTTACTGCTTTTGCCTCATGGTTTTTCAACAACGAGATCTCTATTTTAACTCGAACGTATGGCATTTTGTCTGCTTCATTGCTTCACAGTCACAACCAAATGAGTAGTTCGAGTATGTTCAAATTTGGCAATGATGTTTCTTGAAGTCATTGAAAACTGATGTATACCTTATATACACATACTTTTTCTCTGGATGCAAACAGCGCTGGCAATATACTTTTCACCTCTGCAGGTAAGATGGGTTTTGGCTACCCCATTGTCGTAGGAATTCAATTTTAACCAGAGGGTGGGGAGGGATAGAATAACTTTTCTTCTTTAGTATTGCCCATATCGATGTATCCAGACTTTTTGAATGATCTTCGCCAACTTCAATTTCTATTTTATTTAAAAATATTTCATACTAACCAGGTGTGATGAGCGTAACAAGCACCATAGGTTCTTCCATTCTTTCTATCGCTTGAGGAGAAGGTAGATGACTAGGATTGGATATTAATAATTCTTTCCCTCCGTATTTCTTTATATTCTTCTCTCCGTTAACTAAAACTAAATAAATATAAAAAGATAGTAAAAAAGAACCAAAATAAGAAAATGAAAAGTATTTTATATGATATACTGTTTATGTTAAAATAATATTTATCGAGTAATTAATTATAAAATATTTAATATAATTTATAAAACAATGCATTGTTACAATTTAGATAACTTTCAGCATTATGACCTTAAAATCTAACATTGGTTCACTAGAGTACAAATGAGGCGTTCCAAATACGAAGGGCGAACTCAACATCCAACTTTTTTTTTTTTTTTCCCCCCCTTGCCATTGTCTGGGGCCTAAGATTCGGCCTGTATAGTTTTTGTGTTGAGTTGGCCTTTAATTCCTCTAAAAATTACTGTTTAAACTTGAAGGAGAGGTTTGAATCGTCTATAAGCGGGCGGATACGAAGGGCGAAATCCACACTCCCGTAAGTCCCCACTTCTCTCATTCCTAAATCGCTCTAATTCCTAATTCGTCCATTGCTTTAAAACATTAATTTACATTTTGCTCAAAATCACCAAATGTTGAGTTTGCCCTTCGTATTCAGAAGGCCTCATATGTCTTATAATATGTTGTGAAGAAAGTTGGATTCCACCTATTCAATTGGCAATTTCTTGTTAACTAGCTATAATAATTATATGTTTGTAATATAACTATACTAATTACTTTTATATGTAACGGAGGGTGAAGTGATAATAGCTTGAGTTTTGAATTCTTGTTCAAGTCTCTGGTTGAATACTTCCATGTGGAGAACACCGAGGAATCCGAGTCTCCATCCTTGACCAAGAGCAGCGCTGTAAAAAAGTACACGTAATAGAGTTTGACAGGAGGCAAATAAAAAACAAAACAAAAAAAAAACAACAAATTGTGTAACATTAGAAGATATCAGCGATCATAGAATCCTAAACGGAAAGATTTCCAACTCCCCTCTTTATCTACCTGTGTTAGACTACTACTGCTAGTCAAGCTATTCGGCAGTTAAAATTGCAACTAAATCTTTTACACCGTTCAAAAGATTTTGAGCTTCTTAATTCAAAGAAATAAATTAATTTGTCAGTTTGCTAGATTCGAACTCGAGATCTCTTGCACTTGGAGCAATCATCTTTTACAGCCACCGAGGCTCATTATTTTCTTTTCTTTACTTACAAAATAGTACAAATGTCTGACAACCAGTATTTGTTTATATCTTAGAATTCGAGGAATGTCAAAAGATCATAAGTAGTTTACAATTTTAACCACCAAACAGCTCGACAAGCGCTAGTGGTCTTACACCTCTAGAATACTGGAGTTGGATACCCCTGAAAGATATTATCTTAAATGCAAGTTAAAGTTAAAACCCCATGTGTTTTTAACCTGTCAACTTTAGATTGACATTTTTACTAGATACTGCCATCTAAATTAACCTTTACACCTGCTAGATCCAGCTGTATGAGAGAGAGGATGAAACATCTTCTCATTCATAATCAACAGGTGTACTGCATAGGAGGATGAAACATCTTCTCATTCATAATCACGAGAGTACAAATGAGGCGTTCCAAATACGAAGGGCGAACTCAACATCCAACATTTTTTTTTTTTTTTCCCCCTTGCCATTGTCTGGGGCCTAAGATTCGGCCTGTATAGTTTTTGTGTTGAGTTGGCCTTTAATTCCTCTAAAAATTACTGTTTAAACTTGAAGGAGAGGTTTGAATCGTCTATAAGCGGGCGGATACGAAGGGCGAACTCCACACTCCCGTAAGTCCCCACTTCNAAAAGATTTTGAGCTTCTTAATTCAGAGAAATAAATTAATTTGTTAGTTTGCTAGATTCGAACCCGATATCTCTTGCACTCCTCGAAGCAATCGCGTATCTTTTACAGCCACCGAGGCAGGCTTTCTTCATTTCTTTATTTACAAAATAGTACAAATGTCTGACAACCAGTATTTGTTTATATCTTAGAATTCGAGGAATGTCAAAAGATCATAAGTAGTTTACAATTTTAACCACCAAACAGCTCGACAAGCGCTAGTGGTCTTACACCTCTAGAATACTGGAGTTGGATACCCCTGAAAGATATTATCTTAAATGCAAGTTAAAGTTAAAACCCCATGTGTTTTTAACCTGTCAACTTTAGATTGACATTTTTACTAGATACTGCCATCTAAATTAACCTTTACACCTGCTAGATCCAGCTGTGTGAGAGAGAGGATGAAACATCTTCTCATTCATAATCAACAGGTGTATTGCATTAATTTGGCTGAGGAGGCAAAACATTGGCTTAGCCATTTTGCCTAAAGAACAAAGGTTTCTTCCCCTAATTGCAGTTTGCATCTTTACCTGCATGTGAGGTCTTAAGGCGGGGATACACTTGAACATTCACCCAGAATGAGCATGTGTTTCCATTGGGCTTGCCCTGTCCATATCTAAGCAAATCAGGGGTGAATGCATGCAAATTCGGGGGCAAACACTTGCTCATATTCAGGGCGAATGCTCTAGTCCGTCCCCGCCTTTATTAACTGCTTCAGCCTTCCTGAATCATTTCCATAGTCCTTTATTAACAAGAATATTATTTAGTCAAGCAACAAATTAATTCATACCTAGAATCTGGAGTCATGGAAACAGCTGAATCGTTAAGGCATAACTTTTCTAAGGATTGCCTAAGAATTATTTGATCACTCTGATTCAAAGGATAGATGCCAGCAAAAACAACGGGTTTTGGTTGAATAAATCCTATATTACTGCTTGAAGACGGTGAATTTACAGTGTCGCTGTTTGACTTGAGAATATCTCCAACTTTAGCTTCACGGCTATCCCTAATATTGCATCCCATTACTCCAACACATCCTCCTGGTCTGTAACAAAACAAAAAAAAAAAAAAAATTAAGCCGCCAATTGGTGTGGCACATAGCTTCCTCACACTCTATTACGTACTTTATTGACTTAATGCTTTTACAAACCATTATTGTTAAATTTATTTGTTTCACCAGTTTTTTTTTAATCTGTCAAAATTGATTTGATATTTTATACGAATTAAAGTATCAATTTAGCAAAAGTTAGAGAACGCAGACCATTCAAGTTAATCTAGGGCTATCTGCAGATTACTTTCAATAAACTATAAAAGTTTTATACAAATCAGATAAGTACTTTTGAAGTTATAGGTGTAATTTTTTTTTTTTTAATTCTTTATTGTCATAACTTCAACTACATACATTATGTAACAAGAAGTCTTGGTAATGAATTACAATTTATATTAACATTATGGTATTGGCTTGATTCGGGTGGTCACCCAGTGGTGGCACTCCGTAACATGTTTTATTATATTCATGCATATTTTTTAATTATTCTTACATATATATTTAAACTTTGAACTTCTTTGATGCAGCTCTGAGCCACACAACAAAGTTGCTCATTGATTGAACTTCTTTGATGCAGCTCTGAATCAGCCACACAACAAAGTTGCTCATTGATTGAACTTCTTTGATGCAGCTTTGAATCAGCCACACAACAAAGTTGCTCATTGATTGAACTTCTTTGATGCAGCTCTGAATCAGCCACACAACATTGAGTCCTGGTATGGATGCTTTAGAACAACAATATATATCATAGTCTAAAGGACTGCATTCTCACACATCAATCAGTATAAAAAAGTTCATAGCTTGTTAAAGTTAAACTAATAAAGGTCGACCAAGAAGTCATTAACATGGGAGAAACTGAAAGCTTAGCTTTGTTTAAAGTCGGAACTTCCGAGTATTGCCGAAGTCAGTACAGTCTGGTCCTAAGACAATACCCATTTCTAGTTTGTATGGCATGAGCAGTCATATGTAAAATCTCACGAATAACAAGATAGTTTAAAATTGGTTTTCAATCCAAAAATCCACGGGATGATGCAAATAGAAAGGACGCTACAAATAACGGGGTTGGAAATCAAAAGTAACAAATCAAATTTAGAGATAAAGAGGAAGAAAAAAATAGATTAAGAAAGAAGAAACTTATTTTCTTATCAGATACAGTGTTGCCTGTTGCAAAAAAATATAATCATATAAAAAAATATATAGTTATAAAAACTAAAATTATCAATAACAAAAGAACTATTTTATTAAAAACTGACTATATATGACACCAAAACAACGACACTAGCGCACTCCTTAGATTTCTTGGTCGACCTTTAACATAAGTATTATTATTGACAAATAATGTAAAAGTTAAAGTAAGTTATTAACTCAATATCAGGTACTTACATAGAGGGCACTGATACTGGCTGAGGTCTCAGAAGATCCAGAGTTCTAATTTGATAAGTTTTACCCTGACACACAAGAGTATCTCCTACTCTAGCAGTTCCTTGTTTTATACTAATTAAACATAAGACTCCCTTGTATTTATCATACCTAAAACAAGTCAAACATTGCAAAGAAATGATAGATTTAAATATAAATACAGTAGAACCTCGATAAGAAGTGCCTCAAGGGGATTAGGGAAACAGTCTTGTTATTGAGGTGCTCTTTTGGTAGAGGGTCATGTTATCAAGGTTATTTTGGCTATCAATCATGTTATAGAGGTTAATGGGTGGGGTTTTCAAGGCAAGACTTGTTCAAGGAACCTCATTCCTGTATAGAGTCGTGTTATAGAGGTTGACTTCTCAAAACGAATTGTTATAGAGGTTCCGAGTTACGTTGTGAAATGGAAAAAATCTGTGTTATTGAGGTTGTTTGGATAATAATAGTCGCGTTATAGAGGTTAATTTAACATTGTGTGTTATGGCAATCTCAAGGGGATTTGAAAATTGCACTTGTAATTGAGGTTTTCGTGTTATTGAGGGTCGTGTAAGCGAGGTTCTACTGTACTAATTTAAAATAGCTTTGAGAGGACCATTCTAGTCTTGTGGTTAACACATATATGCCCTTAAACCTCTGTCTCTAAACAAACATATCAGCTTCTCTTTTCTATATTCCCTTGTCCAATAATGATCTTAATGTTATAACATCACCACATTAAACTAAATTATCAAAAATCTTGAAACAAAACAGAAAAGTATCGAGAATACTTTGACCATAAATAAAAAATAATGAGATTGTTACCAGCTGTTACCAAGTGTCTATAATAAGTGTATGTAGAGGTGCAGCTCTGTCAGTCTGAGGAGGCGGGACCCTTTCAACGACTGTTTTAAGAAGTTCATCGACTCCTTGTCCAAATTTAGCCGACACCTTTTAACAGAAAAACATTAAACAGATGAAGCTAGATAAAGAATCTATTCAGACCATATGAGTAGTAGGATCAAAATGACATTCATTCTTCAATAAAACACTGATACTTAATGGAATCTAAGATTTTCAACAATTGACAAAAATAAGCTTTAATTTTTACCCTTAACACGTGATTACGAGGAATTTGAAACACATTGTGAAGTTGTTCTGTCACAGCATCAGGGTCGGCATTCTTCAGATCAATTTTATTTAGCACAGGGATTATAACTAGACCCTGACTTGACGCAAGATGGTAGTTTGCCACTGTCTGCGCTTGTACGCCCTACAATAATAGAGAAATAACACACCAATGAGGTTTTATAATAATAATATAATAATAATAATAAATCAGTGGTAATCCTTGTTCAAGGCCATCACTACGTCAAAAGAGATTTTAAACTAAAAGTTATAGTCTAAGTACTCTTGAACCGAGTAAAAAGCTTTACTTAATAGAAGTTCCTTGACTTGTGTCTTGAAATTATCTGGTGGAAGATTAACTATTCCTATGTCTAGCTTATTTATGAGCTTGATGGATTGATGGTGCGGTGATAGTGTTGTCAGATGGAGACGATGAGCTGGTATATTGATTCTATTTGCATTTCTGGTTGGATAAGTATGACTCTTCTGAATTAGTTGCTGGTAGTAAGGTTGGATTGTAGTTAGCAGATTTAATATGTATATGGATGGAAGAGTAAGGATTTTATGTTTGATGAACAGCGGCTTGCAGGTCTCATTCCATTTTTCACTAAAGACGATCCTCAAAGCTTTCTTTTGACAGATAAAAATGTCATTACTGTGCGGAGAAGACCCCCACTCAGATATACAATACGACAGTCTAGAGTGAAACTGGGCGTAATAAACTAGTTTCAAGATATTGGTTTCAAAAGTTAAAGCTAATATTTTTTAGTTAAGCTAATATTTTTAAACCAAACATTTACAACATGCATAAAAAATGCATTTTAAAGTACTCTGTTATTTGAGACTGGCCATAAATGTTGAAGAATGAACACTAGCCATAACAAAAGAGCCAGAATTTTGCTCAGTAATACTAAAAAAATGCCTAAGGTAAAAGACAGTAAAAAGTGAGAATTGTTAATATACTAATGAAAATTCACTCCCAATTAGAGAGGCACATAGCCTCCTTGCATTCTATTTTGTAAACTTTATTGATTTTTTTACTATTAAAATCTATTATTGTCAAATTTATTTTATTTTCCCCCCTTTTAAAACAGTCAAATTTGTTTTGATTTTTTACATTAATTAAAGTATCAATTTAGCAAAATTTAAGGAACACAGACGGTTGAAATTAATCTAGGGCCATCTGCAGGCTGCTTTCGACATGCCATCCAAATGGTCATATAGGTGTAAATAAATGTACACAATTTATGTGTATATTGTACATGTGTAAATTATTGGTGGGCATCGTCGGGCCCCTGATGAGTCGGACGTGACGAAACGAAGCAGGACATGGCGTAATGCCTGATGTTGGAACAGTTCCTATGTGTTACGCTTACGTGGCTCATCCCTTGGTGTCTCTCACTAACACAAATTGTATACCTTATTGCAGTGTGCAAAAACACAGGATTACACTGCTGATATAAATAAATGTGTTTGTCGCAAGTGAAAGAGAAACAAATAGGCCCAGAAAGTTGAAACTTATATTGGACCAACAATGGGCTAAATTATGACCTACCACCCAAATTTCAATAAAACCAGGTGAGAAGTTTATGAGATACATTGGTTTGCAAAAATTGAGCAACAGACCGACAGACAGACAGACACGGAACAAAAATGTTCCCTTATGTCTGAAACGAATTACTGAAATCGGAGACCTAAAAAAAATTTGGTTCATCAGAACGATCACACAGCTTCCGTTACCTTCAGTAAGCTCAGAAGCAAAAATTTTGGGAATTGGAGTGAGAATTGGAAAAATAAAATGCTTTGGGATCATATTAACTATCCCTCCCTTGTTACCTCTTCTCATTGAATCTAAAACTCTTCTATAAGACTAGCAACTAAATCATAAAGATAATATTAAACTATACCTGGTTGGCATCCACCAGAAGAACAACCCCTTGGGAGGCAGCAAGAGATCTTGAAACTTCATTGGAGAAGTCAGAATGACCTGGAGTATCAATAAGGTTTAAAAGGTAATCTTGCCCTTCATACTTGTACAGTAAAGAGGCTGTGACAGCTTTAACTGTTATACCTCTCTCCCTTTCAACTTGAAGTCTGAAATATAAATAATATCATAAAGATAAAATGTATTTTACAGTTACTATCTATCAAGCAACTGGTTGAAACATGTTATTTTTATTCCAGTTCTAAATATTCTTCAAATAAGATGTATAAGAAAAGGTAGGAAAGTTAAAGAATCAACAGGTTATCTCAGCCATCTAGGTATTCAAGTAAAGATCCTGTCTTATGCATTAAGTCCACAAAAAAAAAGGCATCTTCAGTGCCAGGGGTGCCCAAACCCCTAAGCTCTATGATGCGACCCCCCCCCCCAAATTTTTGAGATATATGATAATACATAAACATCTTCTTCGTTACTAATATTCAAGTAATTTTTTCTTTGTGATGTTGATAAAGCAAAATGCATCAATATGATTTCTTTGGTGGAGATTGAACCTAATACATCTTCTCCTGCAGATATTACCATTAAGTTAGAAAGCCATGTGCCTCCCATTGTAGAACTTAGCCTGTCTTTGATCTTTTAAAATCTGCTCATTGCTCAATCAGCTGAACAGCTAGCAGGGCCATTGAGAGGATCCCAGGCCCCTGGGCAAGTTAGCTTCTGGGCCCCTTAGGACAATTAACGGTGGGGAGGTCCTCCCCCGCAGAATTTTTGAAAATGTAAGTGCAAAAAGATGAGTTTTAAGGAATTCTCAGGGCAGTGAGTACTGTATTGTAGTTCACTCTTTACTGGTAAAAATCTTGAAAATTTAGATATAAGAAAGAAAAATATTTAATACCACATCCATCCCCCCAAAAGTAGAAAAAAGTGCTATTTACTACGCCC
>KZ651613.1:293836-312018 GCA_001010745.2 Gerris buenoi | reverse complement strand
ATATTGTAACATAATTCTCAAAGAGTAATGACTTCTGTAATAAGAAATAATAATTTATTTTTTTAATTGCGCCCCGTTTCAATAATAATGTAAATATAAATATATATTTTTTAATTTATTTACTTTTTAACTTGTTGACCTACCCTATCTCAATAAAAATAACAGGCTTTAGTATTAAATAAAATAGTACTGAGGATTTATGTTGTTTAAAAACATTAAGACCATGACCATTGCTAAGCAATAACTTCATTCATTAGCAAATCTTTGAGGTCCAAAAGTTATAAGTGCGACTTTTTAGTAAAACTCATTGTTATTATTATTTTTTTCCTTTGAGTATATTAATTTTGTCAAAAAATAATCATAGCATATTTAAAGATAGGTAATCACACTATTAGTAAAAAAATATATCACCTATAAAATATGTTTTCATGTAGGAGATATTTGTATTCAAACTTTGTTTTTGCTCTCCTGTAAAATCGACTTTTTGCACTTATGCCTTTTTCGCGCAATACCATCGATATGTATCTAAAAAACAAAAAAAATACAACTTAGAATCCTCCCTGCCTGAATGTCAGGGAGAGACTCTACATGTTTCAGATTAAAATACTTAGTTTTCTGTTATTGCTTTAAATATTATATTAATTTTAGGTTTTTTAATGTTCGAAAAAAAAACAAAAAAAAAAAAAACTATATACATATTTAATGTTTGTTCCCTAAATCACTGTTCTATGTCATTAATTTGTGTATATTATCTCTGTATTTTATTATTAATTTGTGGTTTTTGTTTTAGCCATTGGAACATTGCTTTGGTGTTATGTCAAAAAATCAAGTGCCGGAGCCAATTTTGTTGAGGTACAGATCTGCCACGATGTAACTTTTGAACTGGAATGTATGAACCCTGGTAACATACTGTGGCCGGGGTCAAGAGTCAATACTACAATTACCAAGGTAATCTTAGCTGCATACATGTTCATTGTATCTTTGAATGTTCAGGCTAATCTTACAATCTTTTTTAACTTATTTAAAATCGTATAAATAATTTGTTCTTGATGGAGATAATTTTAGGTGAAATACAATCGAAACTTGTTGATTTTGATTTGTTAATTGAGACGTTTCGACCCTTTACATTGTTTATAAGGTCATTAACCAATCACAGCTGTTGGTACTAAAAATAAAAACATATTGACAATAGTATTAATTCAAAATGTCACTTCCTTTTTACTTTCTCATATAAAGAGAAAGTATTGTGATGGCGCGAAAATTCGATTTTGAGATTTTGATGGATTTACATGTTTTGTGGTCCCCTGAGTCCAAAAAAGTGGTTTTTAAAAAATGTCTGTCCGTCGTCTGTCTGTCGTCTGTGCAGACGCCTGGAGCCTAAACTACTGGGCCGATTTTGATGAAATTTGGCATACACGTTCAGAAAAATCATACCTGAGAAATGAATTTTAACTCCAAATTTGTGGGCGCCACCCCCCAAAAACTCTGAAAAAACACGAAAAAAAAAAATTGCCAAAAACGGTTCCGACGATTTTGACTAAAAAATTCTAAAATGTAGTCAATTTAAATACAAATCTAATGATATAAGCCTTTTTCCCGGGAAAAATTTAGTTCCTGAGATAATAGCTTATAATACGGATGGAGAGAGCCCGGGTTCAATTCCCCGCCCGGGAGAAGTTATTTTTATGATATTTTTGGTGACATTTCCTATAGTAATTAAATGTACATATATGAGAAAGTTTGTCTGAGTCGTCTCGGACCGATTTTTTCTTATATAATTTAAATTCAGGTGTATTTAATGATAAAAACAAATTTATAAATTATAAAACAAAGTTATAATATATTGTAATATGCTTAAAACAGGCGCCATTTCACCATTCTGTACTATTTATCATAGGAAGTTGAAATAGGGCTCAAATTGTGCAGAGTTCAAATTAGGAATGACGCCTATGATTAGATTTTTGATATCTTGCTTAGAACCAGTGTAATTTTAATTTTACTGTTTTTCCTAACCTCAAAGGGCGGTAGAGCCTTAATCTTTTTGCACTGAATTTTAAGTACATATATTACAATATATTATAACTTTGTTTAATAATTTATAAATTTGTTTTTATAATTAACTATGTCTGAATTTATATGTAATATAACAAAAAAGGAAGTGACATTTTGAATTAATACTATTGTTAATATGTTTTCTTCTTTAGTACAAACAGCTGTGATTTGAAAATGTCTTATAAACAATGTAAACATGTCTCACATTAAACAAATGAAAATCAACTAGTTTCGATTGTATTTAATTATACCTAAAATTATCCATCAAGAATAAACTATTTATACAAATTAAAGATGTTTAATTTTAATAATGTCATTGGAATACAAATGAATAATTATATTGGACTTTGAAGTTTCTTTTATTATTTTTTAATTGAAACAATAATAATTTATTTTTAGGTTTACGATGATGGTTGTTGTCAAGTTGTGGTGGATGGTACGGATATACACGGAACGGTGAATACTCAGCTGGATTTCAATAAGGATCCATCTCAAGTTTACTTTGTCGGTACGGGGATTAAAGCAACTGTAATGACGTTCAGTCCGTTCTCAGATGTTTACAACTTCTCCTTTTCACACCATGTTTACAAGCCGTTGCTTACCGTTGACAGAGCTTATAAACAGACCTGCAAAGCTACAGTAAGTCATAGTTTCATATTATTTTCAATAAGTTTAACAAGTTTTTTTTTAATGTTGATATTTTAAATTTTGGGTAGGTTTGATATCATACTATGCAAGGTGACTGGCAGTATATGTGAAAAAAATGAAGCAGGTTATCTAAGGATCTACATCTCATGGGTTTCAAAAAATGCTGTATGAACTATTGCACTTTCTTGTTATTAAATAGATGAAGGTTTTCTTTGACATGTTTCAGGCATTGTAAAATATGTTACATGGAACAGTGAGGAGTTTGTACTTCTTAAAATAGTACATTACGTGTCGAGTGTGGAAAGTATCATTTTGCATGCGAGTGTGAAGTTTACACCCGAGCGATAGCGAGGGTAGTAAAACCACACGAGCAATGCAAAATGCCGTTTTCGCACGAGTTGCGTACCGTACTTTATCTACGATTGTTAGATTTTAATAATAAATGCAGAAAAAAATAATAAACTTCCTGTATGTAAGCTCGTATTTCTCTTTTGATAAAGATAACATCAATTCGTTAGTTGTATTTTGTGCCGAATGAATTATTTCGTGAGTTATTTCGAAGGCATATTATTCTCCTCATATTCTTCATAATCACTTAAATCACTCATTGATTTTCACAAAAAAAACTCGATACAAACAGTTACTTTTATTAAATAAACATCAAATTAGTTATGTTAAATGTAAACAAACTCGCTAATCGTGTGTAAAGTAGAAGGATTCTTCCTATGGATTCTTCTTCTTTTCGTCACTAGGTAGTCCAGTCAATGAAGGCGACAATAAGGTAAAAGCTCCAAATTTTTTCAGATTGAATGGATTGGCCTGAAAATTTGCATACAAGCTCATCTGACCCCCCACTTCAAAAGTTATATTGTCTTGATGTGTGCGTTTTGCTATTTGGGGGTAAAAACTACCCCTGTATGGGAAAAATGCGAAAATTTCAGATTTACGTATTTTAAAGGTTCAATTCATGTTCAAATATGTTGGATCAAGTTCCTTTAAAGTTTTTTATTAAATTTATATTAAACTTATGAAATTGAATTACTTTTTATACCCTTAAAAATTTTAAATACTACCCCTTTATGCCTTAAAATATAGGAAACAAAATTTTTAGCAGCTTAAAATGGTCTTTTGGTGCATTTACAATGCTTTTTCACGTCAAAGATTTTGTTATTCATTAGAAAACTTACGACTTATTACAAATTTATAACCCTTTAGAACTACCCTTTATAATAAAATTATGATTGAAGGGTTGAGATGTTTTTAAATGGTACCTACACTTATGAAGAATTTTGAGCTTTTTATAGGTTTTCAAATGGTCTATGATTATATTGCAACTTTTTAACCCCCCTAAAACCCTTATGGAAGACATATCGATTTATTTGTTATATATTTATTTATTTTTTTAATTCTATCGAATTTATTTTTAATATTTTTTTATTAACACAAACAACATTAAATACATTATAATTCATCACTATCATCACTGACTTCGGCCTCGCCTTGATCCACATTTGGTGGACAATTGTGGCAATTATCACCAGAGCATGAACCATAAGATGCGCCGTTATTTATTCTTTGTTATTTATTTTTTGTCTACTTCTCCGTGGTCCATTGTGTACTTACATGTACTCATACATATACACAAGAACTCGGGTTTGTGAGTGAATGTGTATTCACCCGAGAAGGGGGGGGGGCAGCCCCCCCCCCCCCTGGGGTAAAAGCACACATCGGCACTATATAACTTTTGTTTCTTGGGTTAGTCCCCAGCTACAGTTAGAATTTCACATCAATCCATCTCATCCGAACAAATTGGGACCCAAAATGCTTCATTGACTGGACTAAGGGTGGAAAAAAAGAGGAATTCTTCTTCTTTTCGTCACTAGAGTGGAAAAAAAGAGGAATTGATCAAAATTATGAGACACGCATGCGCAATTAATACAGGTGTGTAAAGAATCACTTTCTACGAATCTAAACAGAGATACAATGTTTATATTATGTATCAATCGTAGATAAAATTATTTACAGTCTTCTCTGTAATTTATTTTAAAGATTGTTCTTATCGCCTTTCACTGTATTCCAAACACAGTTACCTTACTTTACTGTGAAAGACAGCATAATATACTGATATTAAAATGTCTGTGGATATTGGGGTAGATAAAGTAAAAAGTAAAAATACCTGGCTAGAGAGTTTCTTAGAATAGCAGTGCTCTTTCTACGTTAACTTGGGTCAATAAGGACTCCTAAAAATTTATTGAATGCTGGATTTTTAAAGCTCTCAGTATCTCTTAGTGAAAATACCATAGTTGTGGTTTTGCTTTCATTCAAAGCTAGTCTGTTGGTATGTATCCAGTTTTTCAGCTCTTCTATAAGAACATTTAGGGCTGTTTTTACTCCTTTAGGATCTTTATGTTTAGTACTTATGTTAGCATTGTCTACGAACAGTTTTATAATTTGATCTTAGACTATGATAACTACTATGACGTTACTTTCTTTGACCAGGGGCACAAAAAATTCATCAGATCAAGAGTTAAAAATATCTTGGCTCATCCAGGCACTTTTTTGGAGTGTAATAATTGACAGGTTGTATTGCGCTTGGCAGGTTTGTCCTGACAATTTAGTGAATCGGGAGATGAATTATCTAGGTTCTACTGTACTATTAAACTGATCATTTAAAGACCATTTTTAATGTTTTTATTTCAGGTGGATCATGTTAATAAGTTTGTGATTTATTTAACATTAGCAGACAAGAAGTTTAAAGGTTTAGTGACAGTCAAATCTATGTTGAAGAGAAGAGAAGAACAAGCGGTGGCAGATAAAGAATCACACGACCCTGCAGACATAGGGTACAAACCAGGAGACTTCGTCAAGGTAGAAATTGTAAACATTAACTTCATCACAAGAAAATATATCTGCAGTATGCTATGCAAGTAAGCAACATTTTATTTATAAAATAAAATTTATTTCAGTGTTGCTATTAGTTTCACCTCTGTGACGCAGTTTATGTTGTTGAATTATATAGCTCGATGAATATACAGGGTGGGCCAAACAAAACCGCACTTTCTTGAACACTTATAGCTCAGCTTCTATAATACGTCGCGTCAGAGAGGTTACGTAAAAGTGACAAAGGTTGCTGTGACATCATGCGCCCTCCACAAATTTTTCGTCAGGTTATCTTATCTGGCTCATAATATACCATTGTTTACTAGTGTTCTGTAAGCATTTTATAGTTTTTTCCTCTTTTTATTCTATTAAAAGCTTTTTTAACCGTTTTTAACCTTATCATATATTAGTAACATCATTAATAAGCCAACAAATGTATACATTATAGATGATAAAACAAATAATTCTCACAAATAACTCAAAGAAAATGTAAAATAACTTACTTACAGATGTGCTCTTTTTACTCTATTATAGCTTTTTTAACTGTTTTTAACCTTATCATATATCAGTAACATCATTAATAAGCCAATAAATGTATACATTATAGAAGATAAAACAAATAATTGATTAAAAAATAATAATAAAATAAAATAGCACTGATAAAATCCAGTCGTATATCCAATATTATGAGCCAGTTAACCTAACAACACACACTTTTTTACGTAAGTGACGTCACACTTCCCCGGCGTATAGAAAGAGATATGGGGTTTGTGGGGTCTGAAAACTACATTATTTTAATTTAAATTTCATATATATAACTTAAAAAAAACAATTGGGTGAAAGCCATGCAATGACAGTTTTAAATAGGGTCTTAAAAAAGTCTTTGTCCGGGTAGTAATCGTTGTTTGGTATAAAAGTTTTGATAGAATGGAGATGGATTTTGATATGGAGTACCATATGATGGAGGGGGAATACTGTACCCTGTACAAGCAGTTACAGTGTTAACAAACTGTTCATAGTATGGATGGTAACAGTAGCACTATTACCTTTTGTGAATCTAGCTAACCACATTGTCAGTTTGGGATATGATATTGTGATTGGTTTGCTTTATTTAAAACAATATTGTTAAAGTCGACAATTCTCTGCTAACAATATGTTAGTCTTATTGTAACTGTTTTGACACTGTGTGTTCCTTTTATTCTTTCTTTTAATCCAGGGCCTTATGCTTGAACACATAGTACCACGAGTGGGTGCTATGATTAAGCCCGGGGAGTGTTTTATGAATCCAATACTGGATTGATAGCAGGCAACCGAACCCTTCCATCACGAATGAAGAGTTGGTCGGTATACCATGTCTTCACAACTCTGCGCTTACGTTTAATACTTTTTTTTTATCAAACCACCATGAGAGTGTCAACAATTCAGTTTCTAGGCTGAAACCTGGTGGTGCTAATCTTACCATCAGATTCCCATTTGTATTGCAATGCTGGGTGTACATTAAGTGGGCCTAGTCCAGGAATCAAACCGAGAGCTGTGGTCAGAAATGGCGTTCACCTGTAACGGGGAAGCCAAGTGAAGAATATTCTAGGAAAGCAGTGTAGACCTTAGGCTAGCAAAGGCTGGAATTTCTGTCTAGTGGTGCTTTCCCCCACCAGGAATCTATCAGACTAAGCCCTAGCATAGAATCACACGGGGAGTCCGATCTTAGCTCTGGAGGTGAACACATCTTACATTAATCTCACACACACAATCATATACCAAATAAATATATATCAACCATTTATTCTTCTTCTTTATTTCACTCACCAAATCCCCGTTATTCACCCATCCAACTACTGAACATGCCCGAGACTGCTTAACTTCAAGTATTGAAAACCAACTGTCCTCATACTCGAGCAGTACTTGGGCCCCCCTCTGTGTGGTTTTACACAAAAGTGTAAATAAATTAATGTTTTAGATAATTTATTTAAAAAATCCATTATTCTTATTCTGTTGTCAGACTTGATCCGGAGCAATTTTATGAAGGCGAAGAGGAAAAAAGTGAAGAGGACGAAGAATTGTCGTCAGATGAAAGTTTCGATCTCAAACACAATTTTGCCATTAAGGAAGAACTTGATTCCGATATAGAAATGATAAATGAAACTGTAGAGATTAAGGAAGAGATGAGCTCAGATCAGAACGATTCCGGCATTGAATCCTCGAAACCCTCAAAATCTAAAAAGAAGAAGAACAAAAAGAATAGAAAAATAAAAGAAGAAAGTACGAATAATTCCGGTACCGAAATTAAACATCCCGACTCGTTTATGGAAATAAAACAAGAAGAGGACGGTAACAGACAATTTTTAAAATTTGAAAATGAGGAATTAACGAGGAAAAGAAAAGGCGCGGATGAATCAAATGAGAGTAGTTCTTCCAAAAAATTAAAATCTAATAAGAAAGACGGCAGGAAACCTATTTTGAGTCAAACTATCAAGGAGAAAATTGATGCAGCGGCGCAAATATCTTTGCAAAAAGTTGATTCTCAATTCTTGTGGGAGGCAACTCCTGAGGATTTGGCTAAAGTAACTTCTAAAGACGTAGAAGAATTTAACGAGGTACATTTTATTTGTTGTTTTTAAGTTTTTGGTAGTATTCATACTATGGAAAGTTTAAATTTTAATTTAAATCCAATTATAATTATTATTAACAACGGAAACAGAGATAGAAAAATAGACTCCAGCGCGGGGATTTGAACAACGGGCCTCCTATATTTCCGGTATTAATATAGGAGGCCCGTGGTTCGAATTCTGGTGCTGGAGTCTATTTTTCTCTGTCTGTCTCCCATTGTTAATAATAATTATAATTTGTTTTATTTTATGGTAATGCATTCATTTATCAGTTAATTATATGAATTTGTTTATTTTCAAATAGAACAGCAAATTAATGATGAGGAAAATCAACGGTGCTATTATAAGGGAAAAGGTTTTAAAAGAACAAACAATAAAATTATACTGCTTAAATCTGTTGTGCCTTTGCGGTGTACTAATTGATGCTGTATAGTTTATTTTGCTCTCAATTAAAGGGTTTTTTGCAAAAACATTCAATATAACTTGCTTTATTGCCCACCACTTGTAAACATTCATATCCTAACGGAAAGTAAAGTTCTATTTTACTTCCCTAAGGCATGTAAAAATAAAGTATGCATTTTTACAGGCTGCTAGTTCGAGAAGCAGCCCCGGTGTGCAGGACGTGCTAGTAGTTCTAAGCATCAGCAGTTTAATTTGTAACAATCAATATTTTTATAACTGCGATTTGTTTTAGTACAGATGTAACCTTAATATTCATTTATGGTTTTGAAGATCACGGCAAAATAGGAGTAAAAAAATTTATTTTTTTATATTGTCTTATTGGCAGGGGGGGGGGGATAAAATAGTGTAGGCACCACGAGCAGTAAGCGCTATGACAGGCCTCGGGTGCTAAACGCACTCGTGCTTTCAAACTTCGCCCTAGACCTGTAATAACGCCCTTACTGCTCTAGGTACGTAAATAGCTATTATGTCATTTAATTCTCTTAATGATGTGAGATAGTACTCTAGCATTACAAGTTCAGGGTTTTTTTTTTGCAACATCTTCTGTCTATAGAGTATTGAACTATTGTCTGTTTTAAACAACCTTAAAACGGTTTTCTTTCTGTTAAAAAATTATAATTAATATATTGTAATTTTGTCTTATAGGAATCGGATGAGGAGAGCTCAACTAAGAAACCTCTGAGTAAAAAGCAGAAGAAAGCCAACGAGATCGAGAAAGAGAGGAAAATTCAAGAAAAAGAAAACGAGTTGTTAAAAGCTTTAGAAGAGCCGAAATCAGCTGATCATTATGAAAGATTAATCCTGTCTAGACCCGACGATTCAAAAGTTTGGATCAAGTACATGGCTTTTCATCTTGAGGTAATTACGATGTGATGATCATAATTTCTCCTGATTTATTAGTGTTATAAGGGAGCCAGTGTGGTCGAGGTGCTCTAGCCACTCGTTCAGCTATCAATGATTCGAGGCTAATCAAGTTTGTGGGTTCGATCCCGTGATTTGATGCTAATGATCACACCATACCTGTTTTGGCAGTACCAATAATAATAATAATAATTATAAGTTTATTTGTTTTTAAAGTGTACAAACTTTATACAAATGGTTTATACAAATGGTTTCCCTTACATCAGAATAATTAATTCAGAATTAACTCAATAATTAATTAAGAAAATTAACTCTTTGACTATTAACATAAATAAATAAAATAACTGCTCATCACATCCGCATTCAAAAAAAAATATTATAAATTTAAAATAAACAAAAACATAACATCCTCACATCCGAATTCCTTATATTAAAAGTTTAAAATAAGAGCTTTTACTATTAGACAATTAACAGAAAATAAATTTTTATCACTTAAATTTACACTAAATACTTATCACATAAGAATTTGTTATATTATACATTTAAAATAAAAGCTCTTACTTGTAAGCAATTAACAAAAAAATAAAAAATATTAGTTGCTTCTTTTTTAGTTGTGATGGCCAGAATAGATGCCAAGTTAGTTTCATCTAACCAATTATTACTAATAATATTTAGAGGTAAGAAAGCTTCTCTTTGTGGTTCATATATCGGACATCTTAATATAATGTGAGCTAAACTTTCATTTTCCTGCGTATTACAGGCTGTGCAAAGTTCATCAGTTTTAATTTTATGTAAAATTCCTCTGATATATATTTTTATACAATCATTTCCTGCAGTACGAATTTGAGCTAATAATTTTTGATGATTATAACTTAAGTTCATTTCGGGATTCAAGTAGCTAGTATTTACATGGTTTGTACTATTTAGTATTGGGTAAAGTGAACTGTAGGTAGATTGTTGAATTCTATCAAAGTCTTGTTGTCGCTTTTTAGCCAAGTAACTGGATATTAATGTTTTCCTAGTTTCATTGGAAATAAAGGATGTTAAAACACTTTGAACTTCAGTATCTATTGCTTCTAGCAACTGTTTTATTTGAGAAAACCAATTTAATTTGATTGTATTAGAAGGCACAGAATCCAGGTACAACAGACGATAAAAACACTTTTTAACTAGCTCGCTTCATCTAAACCATGAATATAGTTTACAAAGTTTATTGTCTGTTTCAGTATTTTAATGGATAAATGATCTAAATGGAACTCTTGTCTAATCATATAATGCGGAGTGTTAAATTTTAAAGAGAAATGATTTTTAAAGAAGTAACTTCGAGCGCGATCAAGTTGTTCTAGATATCTTAAAGACCAAACAGGTGAAGCATATAATAATGTACTGACAACACTAGCATTGTACACTTGACACACAGCTTTAAATGAATTATTTGATGATTTAGCTAATGTTTCTCTGACTGCACCTGAAGCTGCTCTACTTCTGCTTAAAAATTTTGGCAGTACCATTTACAGGTATGGTGAAGAAAGTGGATGCAACTCTCCACCATAGCAATGTGGGCCTAATGTGGTCTTATCGCCATGTTCCAACAAGTGGTTTGTCCTACCCGTCTAACCACTTGATAAATTAGTTTTGTGCACACTACTTATATGATTTGCTGATATTTATGTGATTGTGATAAAAAGGTATCAAGAATGGTTAAACTTTAAAAACTTGTTTACTCTTAGCAATAGTAAAACTTACGTTTTTTTCTTGGGAAATGAAAAGAAACAACAAGGAACTTGTTTGATAAATTCAAATGTCCTGTTTAACCATGCTCTGTTGAACAATGTGTGCTGTGCTAATTTTCATTATTCAATTTCTGGCAAATCCATTTCAACCTATTTTTTACTGGTCTTATATATTACTTTGCTTTGTAAGTTTCATCGCACACCTATTACCCCAATTTTGAACCACTTCCCGTCTTTCAATCTTCCCCAAATTTTGGACATGGAAACAATTGAGGTGAAGAATACAGAAACCAAAAATAAATTAAATGAAAATAAGACCAGCTTTCTAAAATGGTATTTTTATATTAATTATTTAAATATTTCCTCTGCTTGCAGTCAAGCATAAATTTACTCAACAGTTTTTTTGTTTTTTTTAGCAAATTGCAATGCCAAGCAGCTATTTTAGCGTAGTATTTGATAGTACAAGGACAGCTTTCTTTAAAATAAGCTGGTGTGTGACAGCACTTTCCACCCTAGTGTTCCCTCCCAGTTCTTAAAGACCCATACTATACTATTCTTACAATTAGTATTAAATTTTGACACTCAATGTGGACAACCTATGTAAAGGAAAAATAAAGCCACTAGACCTGAAGGAGAGGTGGGCCAGTTCAACCTTCTTGAATTTAAAATCCAGTGGTATCATTGGTTCCCCTCCACATTTTTTCAATTTTGTTGCGCTGTCAAAAGCCAATACTAATTTTAAGAATAATATACACATATCTCCTTAAATCATCTATTTAATATTTATTTTTACATTATTAACAGCCGGTTTTTTTTTTTCCTAGGCAACTGAGATAGAGAAAGCTAGAGCTGTTGGTAATCGAGCTTTAAAATTAATTACGCACAGAAACGAGCAAGACAGGCTCAACGTGTGGCTTGCTTTACTCAACCTCGAACATCTATATGGCTCAAAGGTAAAACATTCATATTGGTATTTGTATTCTATCAGCTGAATTTAAACCTTCTAAAGTAATTATCTAGGTAAATAAAGTTAATTTCATCTGTTTGATTCTGTGTACTTTCACGACCACATCTGAAGTTACATTACAATCAAGATTTTTAATGATCATAAAGAAATAATCAGTAGAACATTTTATTTTCACTGAGCATTGTGACTTTGACTTTTGGAATAGCAACAAACTTGTAACTACGAGTTGATACCGCAATGCCTGCGTCTGTAGAATAAAGTGCAGCATGAAGAGAGAGTCAGACGTTTACACCTGACATTTATTGCATGAAATTTATGTCCGACAGAAATCTCAGTAGTGTAAACACCGTAAAATTTATGTCTGAGATTTATGTTTCTACTCTCAGCTATAAGTGTCGTCACTTCTTTAACAACAGATGTAAACACCGATTATTATATTTTTCGTACATTTATTGCAAATGTAAGCATTGCGAGAAGTGTCAGACATTCATCTCCGACATAAATCTCAAGCTATTTCTCTCAGATGTAAACAATCAAAGCAATGTCTGTCTGACACTTGACATTTATTGCCGGAGAGGAGTGTCAGGTGTAAACGCACCTTCAATTTTTAAAATTGTATTTTGAATTTTTGTTTAAAATTACTACGTTATAACTGCATCTTTAGGTAACTTTACACAGTAAACTTGTTACTAAAAGTTGTTATTATTAATTTAATTTATCTCCGTGTATTCAATTAATTTGTTTAGGAGTTGTTTAAAGAGACATGGACAGAAGCGATAAAATATAACGATGATTACAAAGTTAACTGCAAAGTTTTAGATATGTACGCCGGAGCTCAAAATATCATTGTGAGTACTCGATTAATTTTATTTTTATTTAATCATTTTTTTTTTATATTCTTGCTATAAAGTATTATAATTCAGCTCTTTCCTCATCTAATTTCGATTCGATTTTGTTTATTAGGAAGTGAATAGCTTAGTTCAACGAATGGTTAAACAGTACAAGGATAATGTAGAGTGTTGGTACGTTTGTCTTTCTGCTCTCATGACCGCTTCGATGGAAGAAAAAGCAAGAGCTCTTCTTCAACGAGCTCTTAAATCTCTACCGGCTAAGAACCGTACGTATATTTCTATTAGTATGAGTTTTGTGGTGTAGAAATTGCTTTCAGAAAGCATCGGGGAAGCAAGTACCCTTCCTCTTAGATAAGTTACTCTTATTTTCATTCTGACCTAAACATGCAATGTGGTATAAAGATTGAGTGTTAGGCAGCATTATAGTATAATGGGACCCTAAGTTAAATCTCCAGGTCTATGTTATTAGTTTACAATGTTGGTCCAACGTTAGGATTTATCGTCATCTACTAAAGGTCGACCAAGAAGTCATGAACACGGGAGAAACTGAAAGCTTAGCTTCGTTTAAAGTGGGGAACTTCCGAGTATTGCCGAAGTCTGTACAGTCGGGTGCTAAGAAAATACCCATTTCTAGTTTGTATGACATGCGCAGTTATGTCAAATCTAACGAATATCAACAGGAAGNTTCAATATAGACTTAAAAGTTGCTCTCTTGCTGTTATTTTTTATAACTTAAAGCTCATCATGCTAATTAGTTAAAGAAAATTGCTCTACACTGTTATAAAACGTTTTTGGTTTATTAACAAGATAAAGTGTGTGAAATAAGTGAAAAAAAAAGAATAACCAGAAAAAGTGAACCAAGATAAATGAATTAAAGGTGTTATCTAAAGGCCACCAGATTACTTCAAGTAGTGTCATATGTCTTTAGAGACCTTTAATTTTATATTAATTCTTGTTTCTAATAAATATTTTTATTTTTACATCCCCCTTTTTAATCATCACCTTTTAAATGTATCATCTATTAAGGAATGAAAAATAGCACACCCTTTTTCAGTGGTCCTTTTTTTTTTCATTTTTACATTATGTTTAATTCAGTCATTGATCAACTCTTGATATGGTCTTATTGTGTACATTCTTATTTCCCTTTTAATCTTGCATATTTATACTTCTTTGATGAATTTTTAAAAAAATGTTTTATTTGTTTTGTTAAACAATTTATTTCAGAATATTGAAAGATAAAAACATCTGTTGTTATTGCCTACATTTAACAAAATATGCATCCTGTCTGTCTGTCTCTCAGTAACAGACTATAACCTGAGTAAAAGTTGACCGATTTAGTTGAAATTTGGTATATGTATTCCTTTTACTAATACTCAGGCTAAGTTTGTTGGACAGTGTTACCCGTCCAATAGTTCTCATGTAACGCTCGTGTAAATGTGAGTTTCAAATGTCAAATTTCAACTTGATACAAGCTCTGCCCGATGATAAACTTGAGTAATATGCATCCTGTCTGTCTGTCAGTAACGTTTATCTGCCCGACGATAAACTTGAGTAATATGCATCCTGTCTGTCTGTCAGTAACGTTTATCTGCCCGACGATAAACTTGAGTAATATGCATCCTGTCTGTCTGTCAGTAACGTTTATCTGCCCGACGATAAACTTGAGTAATATGCATCCTGTCTGTCTGTCAGTAACGTTTATCTGCCCGACGATAAACTTGAGTAATATGCATCCTGTCTGTCTGTCAGTAACGTTTATCTGCCCGACGATAAACTTGAGTAATATGCATCCTGTCTGTCTGTCAGTAACGTTTATCTGCCCGACGATAAACTTGAGTAATATGCATCCTGTCTGTCTGTCAGTAATGTTTATCTGCCTGACAAAATTGAAATTTGGTATACTATATGTTGCTTTTACTGATGCTCAGGCTATGTTTGTTGGACAGCATTATCTGTCTGGGAGTTAGTGCGCAATGCTCGAGTTAAACGTTAGCTTCAAATTTAAAATTGGAATTTCAGGACGGGAAAAGATTATATCATCTACTCGATGAGACAAAACCATTTTTTACAAATAATATATTTTACTAAATCCAACTGTAACACTGCTATGAAGTTATAAAAATTATTAAAACTATTACAGCAGACCTAAACGTTGAAAATAGTCAAAACTTACTAACGATTAAATAAAACTTCTTCGATTGACTACAGGTAAAGACTACGACTTGAGTAAAATTGAAACAGGCATGTCAAATTTCAACTTGATACAAGCTGAAGTTTTTTTAGTTGATTGAGTAGTGAAGTGACACATTTTATAATAGTTGTAAAGGAGATGTGTGGCTAGTGGAATAGTTGGATGCAGGGTGGCTCCGTCACTACTACAATCGTACTCTTTCATAATTATATATTATTTTCTCAATATTCAATAAATATTTATTATTATATGATCGCTTAAAAGATAGAGCCACGTTAAAATTGTATTTTGAATTTTTGTTTAAAATTACTACGTTATAACTGCATCTTTAGGTAACTTTACACAGTAAACTTGTTACTAAAAGTTGTTATTATTAATTTAATTTATCTCCGTGTATTCAATTAATTTGTTTAGGAGTTGTTTAAAGAGACATGGACAGAAGCGATAAAATATAACGATGATTACAAAGTTAACTGCAAAGTTTTAGATATGTACGCCGGAGCTCAAAATATCATTGTGAGTACTCGATTAATTTTATTTTTATTTAATCATTTTTTTTTTATATTCTTGCTATAAAGTATTATAATTCAGCTCTTTCCTCATCTAATTTCGATTCGATTTTGTTTATTAGGAAGTGAATAGCTTAGTTCAACGAATGGTTAAACAGTACAAGGATAATGTAGAGTGTTGGTACGTTTGTCTTTCTGCTCTCATGACCGCTTCGATGGAAGAAAAAGCAAGAGCTCTTCTTCAACGAGCTCTTAAATCTCTACCGGCTAAGAACCGTACGTATATTTCTATTAGTATGAGTTTTGTGGTGTAGAAATTGCTTTCAGAAAGCATCGGGGAAGCAAGTACCCTTCCTCTTAGATAAGTTACTCTTATTTTCATTCTGACCTAAACATGCAATGTGGTATAAAGATTGAGTGTTAGGCAGCATTATAGTATAATGGGACCCTAAGTTAAATCTCCAGGTCTATGTTATTAGTTTACAATGTTGGTCCAACGTTAGGATTTATCGTCATCTACTAAAGGTCGACCAAGAAGTCATGAACACGGGAGAAACTGAAAGCTNTTTGAATTTTTGTTTAAAATTACTACGTTATAACTGCATCTTTAGGTAACTTTACACAGTAAACTTGTTACTAAAAGTTGTTATTATTAATTTAATTTATCTCCGTGTATTCAATTAATTTGTTTAGGAGTTGTTTAAAGAGACATGGACAGAAGCGTTAAAATATAACGATGATTACAAAGTTAACTGCAAAGTTTTAGATATGTACGCCGGAGCTCAAAATATCATTGTGAGTACTCGATTAATTTTATTTTTATTTAATCATTTTTTTTTTATATTCTTGCTATAAAGTATTATAATTCAGCTCTTTCCTCATCTAATTTCGATTCGATTTTGTTTATTAGGAAGTGAATAGCTTAGTTCAACGAATGGTTAAACAGTACAAGGATAATGTAGAGTGTTGGTACGTTTGTCTTTCTGCTCTCATGACCGCTTCGATGGAAGAAAAAGCAAGAGCTCTTCTTCAACGAGCTCTTAAATCTCTACCGGCTAAGAACCGTACGTATATTTCTATTAGTATGAGTTTTGGAAAATTTACCGACAATTATAAGTTGTTTCTGATACGTGGTGTAGAAATTGCTTTCAGAAAGCATCGGGGAAGCAAGTACCCTTCCTCTTAGATAAGTTACTCTTATTTTCATTCTGACCTAAACATGCAATGTGGTATAAAGATTGAGTGTTGGGCAGCATTATAGTATAATGGGACCCTAAGTTAAATCTCCAGGTCTATGTTATTAGTTTACAATGTTGGTCCAACGTTAGGATTTATCGTCATCTACTAAAGGTCGACCAAGAAGTCATGAACACGGGAGAAACTGAAAGCTTAGCTTCGTTTAAAGTGGGGAACTTCCGAGTATTGCCGAAGTCTGTACAGTCGGGTGCTAAGAAAATACCCATTTCTAGTTTGTATGACATGCGCAGTTATGTCAAATCTAACGAATATCAACAGGAAGGTTTCCAATCTGTTAGGTTTCCTGTTTTGTTGGTTTTGATACAGTACAAATTATAGTAACAACAGTCCTTAACATCCTAAAATCCACGGTATGATGTAAATGTAAAGGACACTACAAATAACGAGGTTGGAACAAACCTAATATGTATTTGTTATTATAGAATATTATTATGAATAATCAATAAATAATAATATAAAGATATTATCATATATTAGGTTTGTTCCAACCACACTTCAAACTGGTTTGGAACTGTCCGACGCACGCGCAACGGACCAAAATTTACCGTTTTTCGCTATTGCGCATGCGTCTAGGACTAGTTTGAAGTGTTGTTGGAACAAGCCTAATATTGGTGAGTTCTTATCAGGTACAGTGTTGCCAGGTGCAAAAAAAAATTAAAAAAGTTTAGAAGCAATCAAAAATAAAATTATTTATAACAAAAGAACAACACTTTTTTTTTTTTTTTGACAGTGGTCTATTTTATTAAAAACTGACTATACATGATACCAAAACAACGACACTAGCGCACTCCTCAGATTTCCATGACTTCTTGGTCGACCTTTAGCGTGTTTATTGAAATTAGCACATCTTCAGTTCATTACCTCATTTACAGTAATCGTTAGCTGTGTGGATTTCCTTTCTTTTTCTTTTTTTTTTGCTGAGCTTTGAGGCACCTCTGTTAGAAAATAGCTCCGAAAATAGCTTAGAAAGTAGCTCCTAATTTAATTTTAATATAATTGAAGCGAGCTTGTTACATTCAACAAAATATGCATCCTGTCTGTCTGTCAGTAACGTTTATCTGCCTGATGATAAACTTGAGTAATATGCATCCTGTCTGTCTGTCAGTAACGTTTATCTGCCTGATGATAAACTTGAGTAATATGCATCCTGTCTGTCTGTCAGTAA
>KZ651613.1:265346-293043 GCA_001010745.2 Gerris buenoi | reverse complement strand
AATAAGTAATAGGCATAAGTAACAAAAAAAAAATTTGTTTTTACCGGAGCCATAATGTTATTTTGAGAGGGGTTATTTTGTGCCTTTTTTAATTTTTTAAAAATATTATAAATCATATATTTAAGCAGTTGAAGACATAAAAAACAATCTAGTATGATTTGAAGGTGGAGAATTGCGTTAAAGAATATGCTGCACGATTATAGTTTTTCAGTGCGTATAGAATTCCAAGTTTTCAAACCATTAATAAACTAACCTTTTATCCATATTTGTTTTCTTATAGACCGAGTGCTGGTTACATGAAAAATGTTCTCATAAGGTACATGGATAATTTTTATTACAAAATGAACCTTTGGTGCAGACGATCAAAAAAATGCCACTGCGAAGTGGGAAGGGTTAAGGGAGGGCGTGGGGGGGTTACCACCCTTCTGGGGGGTGGAAATTCCTTTGCACAAAATAATCCCGGGAATTGATAGAGGATCAAATTTTAAGAAAAAAATGCAGTATAATGTTTTTTTGTTAAATTAATATTTTTTGAGTTATTTGTAAAACAAAAAGCGTTAAAACAAAATTGCAAGATTTCGATCGTGAATAACTCCAAAAAATATTAATTTAACAAAGAAACTTTATACTGCATTTTTTTTCTTAAAATTTGATCCTCTATCAATTCCCGGGATTATTTTGTGCAATGGAATTTCCACCCCCCGAGAAGGGTGGCAACCCCCCCACGCCACCCCCGCTTCGGAGTGGCAGACATGCATTTTTTTGATCGTCTGCCCCAAAGGTTCATTTTGTAAAAAAAAATAATCCATGTACCTTATGAGAACATTTTTCATGTAGCCAGCTCTCAGTCTATTTCTAAGTAGTCATTGAATAAATATTAAGTTATATTTGTTTGTTATATTTTTGTGGTTAAGGAGTATTGTGGTATTGATTTGTTTGATTTTGATGTTGCAGACGTAACGCTAATATCTCGCTTTGCCTTGCTTGAGAATAGTCACGGTTTCAGTGAGGAAGCCCAAGCCTTGTTTGATAACCTACTCACATCTTATCCTGCTAGAGTTGACATCTGGTTTGTTTACATTGATATGTTAATCAAATCTAACCATATGGATCTTGCCAGGTAACTGCAATTTGTTTTATCTACAATGCTATTTCTTCCTCTAATCACGAATTATCAAATAATATACAGTAGAATCCCGGTATTTCATATCCCGTTATATCATATATCCTGATAAATCTTATATTATTGCCAGTCCCTTAAAAAAATCTCGATAATTGGTATAAAACCAATGCATTTCAGTCCCCTCAGTATAACGTAATTTTTTCCCTTTCTAAAAAATGTCTTTCTTTTAAAATGTCTTATAACTCTTATACTTCTGAGAATAATCCCGATAAAATGTATGAATGGAGGGGGCCATTTCCAAGATTTGCTTTTTCACTACTTATATCAGTTGTTTTACTCAAACAACACCAGTTAAGACTTCACTACAATTAGATGAAGCGCTAATTAAATGTTTTTTATTAATTCCAAATTACAAAGGAACCTATTAGAGAGAACATTCTTTGGGGGAAAAAAATAGAACTCTTGAGTGACGTTTGATCAGCATTACACAAAGACTCAGGGAGAAGAGTGTGATTGTGTTCAAATACAATTCCTGGACAGCCTAGATGAAGGAATCTCTTAAGATTCTGAGAAAAATCGTGGTTAAACGTGTATGAAAGGAGAAGACCCTTTTCAAGATTTGATTGTTTACCTCCTTCTGTTCTATACTCGGATAAAATGCTATGGATAACACCCGAATTGGTTTCATTCAAAAAACAATTTATAATTATTTTAAACCAAGTATTTATTTTTTTTTTATGATCATACACAGTGTATTTTTATGTGTAAAATAAATACAAGTCTTGATTATTACGTGTATTTTTCTTTTTTACCCGATTTAGTGAACTTCTTCTTTCCTTTGACCCCTTGAAGATACGATATATTGGGATTCTACTGTAATTGACACTTAATATTTACTATTTCCCTTTTAGAAATATCTATTAATTAAATGTTTAAACTTGTTATTCATTTGTAGGCAAGTTTTTGAGAGAGCTACAAGTCTGAAATTGCCAGCTAAAAAGATGAAGAGTCTCTATAAGAAATGGTTGGAATTCGAAGAGAAACATGGCAGTGAAGAATCTGTCGAAACGGTTCGCAAATCAGCTGTCAAATACGTTGAAAAGGCTACACAAGAAATCGGAGCATAAAACCACATTAATCGCTTGTATCAATTCAAAAAGTCACGTATTTATAAAGTTATAGGTGATCAAGGTTCTTCCAAAGTGGCATTTCCGCCCTATTAAGAAAGTAACCCTGTCTTGTTCTAAAATGATATTTAATAGTGGTTTCCATAACAACTTCACTAAAGGTGGGTTCATTGCTAGAAAGTTGCCCGGGCCGATCCATCTACGGCCTTCCTTTAGCAGAACCACAAAGTGTCGGTTTCCAAACCATCTTTTTTGCGGAGCTACTTAAAAACCTGAATAAAATCTTCAAATTCAAGTCGACTTCATAATTTTTATTTTTCACTTTAAAACCATTTTTTTTTAAAGTAATTCTTGTATTTTTAATAATACATAATATATTATTTTTTTAAAAATGTATTTCTAACCAAAATGTTAACTGTTTTATTCATTTTCTACTTTTCTTCCAAGGGAGAAAAAAAGATTTTTGTCTTTTTTTCAACTTGGTTTGAATGATATATTATTTAATAATGATATATTAGAAAAAACTTAGTGCTAAAAAATAGACAAAATTCTCTTCTACTTATCTACTTGCACACTAAATTTTACCTTACAACTTACTACTAAATTCATTGTTTACATGGATTAATTCACTTATAATTTAGTAAATTACTCAACAACTTAATACGTGAGAGAATAAAACTTAAAATTAGTAAACCTAACCAACTTAAGTAATACTTTTCTGCATAAACTTACACTCCCCGTCCAAATTAACGTACCACCTTTATATTTCTCTGTTTCGGCTACCTCTAATTTATACTGATGATTAATGATTCATTAATCATCATCTCATATTTAATTATCATCCTTAATCATATTTAATCATTATCATTAATTATATTTAATCATCATAATCTTTTATATAATCGAGTAGAGTCCCGACGGCGACGACTCACCTCTAAATGATTTATAACGTTAAAAATTGGTGAGCCATAAGCTGGAATTGAACCAGTGACCTCCTGTGCGTCAGGCGGAAACGCTACCGATGTGCTATGCCTGTGTAATTATTCGGAGGGCATAAAACTTTCTATTTAAACAGTATAATATATCTATTTAAATATTTTAATTATAACTATCTCTTTTTTTGACTATATTTTATTCTGCCCGTTTTCACGGGCATAACGGCTAGTTAATTATATTTAATCATCGTTATTAATGATTCTCTATCATTTGCAATTGATTAAATGAGAGCTCTCACGTAGTTATTCATTAATACAGTTGTTTGTTTGTGTCAACATGAATACACCTCCTAATTTAACTATGGAGGAAGCGATTAAATCCGTTGTGATAAAGCGGGTTATGAAAGGCTTTTCTCAAAAGGTTGGTTGTCGACTAGGAGTGCATCTCACTACAATCAGCCGAGCTTTTCAGCGGTTCCAGGAATGTGGATATGATCCACAGAGGCAAAATAGGTCCTGAGATGAAAACAATAGAAAAAAAAAACCTAACTGAACAACTTTTGCGTAAGCATTGAAATAAAGTGGTGCGTTAATTTTGACAGGGAGTATATTTGCTATTGTTGGTTTTTTATTAGCTGGCAATTCATAGCTAAAACTCTTTGGTGATTGTTTTAATATCTTATGAGAGAACAATCGCGATGTTTTTTTACATATTGTTTCAAGCAATTGAATGTTTTTAAATACTGATGTAAATATTGTACAATTTATTCTAATTATGTTAACTTAAACAGTTTTTGTTATGTTTTTTAATCAAATTGTAAATAAAGGTAATAAAATGGAAGTATTCATGTGTTAAAATTTTTTAAGTATATTTTAATTGCCCTTTTCATTTAAAAATGTTTAAAATAAAAGAACAATTTTTTTTTTACAAAATAAGTTCTGATAAAATAAAAATTATTATAAAAACAAATAAATTTATAATATGTACAAATATCAATACAATACACTTTTCTTGTTATTATAACTACATACATACAATTTTATTAAAAAGTTTTAATTTTATTAAATGTTATATTGCTAACATTTGGAGAAGGAAAAATAGACAGAATACAGGTTTTAAATTAATAATATTCAAATATTTAAACTTAATCAATGTATTAACACCTTATATTACATAAAATTGTTTAAAAAAAAATATTTTCATTGAGTTTGATCATTTGAAGTTTGATCAAAAGGAATGATTTTATGAAATTTGCTACAAATAAAACTTAAAATTGGATTGGAACTTAATAATTTGAATATATTTAGTACAATATTAAGCTTTCTTTCATAAAAATATATATATTTAATTTTAGATTAGTTGGGTATTTTAAGGAAAATTTAAACGCCTCACATTTGCGATAAATGACCCAACTAATCATGAATTCATTTTTACGTTTTTGGTAGTATTCATACTACAGAAAGATTAAATTTTAATTTAAATCAAATAATAATTATTATTAACTACAAAATAGACTCCAGCATGGTTAGAGGTGGTTTGGAACCTCTATATTAATACTGGAAATATAGAAGGCCCGTGGTTCAGATCCCGGCGCTGGAGTCTATTTTTCTCTGTATGTTTCCCATAGTTAATAATAATTATAATTTGATTTAAATTAAAATCTAATCAATAATATTTACTAGAAGGAACAATCTACTATACTTGATTATATACTTAATTAAAATATATACATAAAGAAGCCATTCTCAGTATAGTTATATTTTTATTTATTGTACTTTTTTTTCACTTATCTAGCAGGCTCTGATGACCGTTTAAGGTTGAAAGCCTGTTAAGCTTAAATAAAGCTGTGTAAATATAGTATTTTACTTTTTTCAACCATTCTTAGTCCTTTATCAATTAAGGTGTAATAATTATGTTATACAATTCTTAGATATAAAAATTTATTAACATTCTTAAAAAAATCAAGTTGCCATTATCAGTTCTTTCTTCCGAGTAACTTAAATAAAAATTGCAAATTAAATTTTTTATAGGGACCCCACTAAGTTAAAAGTTATGTTTCTTAACCCCATTGAATGCGTAATCCAATTCATGAACGACTGTATATATCTAAACGATTTTGAAAGTTAATTTAAAAATAAATAAAAATTTAAAAAAATGTTTGGATCCTCTGTGGATACAAACGTGAGCGGGCCTGACGGAGCCTTGCAAGATGGTTCTACTAGAGGCAAGGAGACTAGAGCTACTGGGGGCTGAAAGGGAGGGCTTGGATCCACTGTGGATCCACCCGCCAGGCACGTGGATCCACCCACATTGAATGGGTTAAAATCATTATGCTTCTGTAAAATAGTATATTATGTTACTAGGCTGTGAAGTGAGTTTTTTCTTTACCGTGACAATTATATTTACTGTCGAGCGAAGCGAGACAGGAAATATTGCCAAGGTAAAGAAAAAACACTTCACAGTCGTGTAGCATATGCTATTTTTTCCGAGGTAGNACCTTAAAAGATACCTTAAGGAGAAAGATTAATTGAGGTTTTAGTATTTTAAAAGTTGGCAAAAGCTAAAAGTTTTTTTTAGACAGCAGAATGTCTACTCTTAGTCTAAGATCCGGTATAAGGATTATATCGGCACCATCTTCCATTTAATTACCCACAACACCCACTTGTTTTTTAGGGATGTTATGAGCTAACTTAAATTTTTGTGGTTTGGGTAATTAAAAATATCACAACTGTAAAGTTACGTATTTTTACGTTGTATACTTAAGGGGACACAGATGTGTCTTCAGTTTAGCATACAAAACCTAAATACAAACTCTTTTTTTACTTATTATCTGTTGAGGAAAGATATTCAGACGTTATTTTAATTTATACATTAAAGACTTACTCTTAAATGGCAAATCGATTCACTTAAGAATGTGTATTAATTATATTAGATAATTGAGTATTAAAATGAGACACTTAAGTAAGGAACATGTATCATCATTAACTATATTATCAACACTTACAGTACCTCAGTCAGCTACTAACTAAAGAAAAAGAAAACAAATAGCAGAAATAAATGATTCTTTTATGATGATGAACCAGGACATTCTTGTTCTAAAGATGAATGCCGTGCATAATAACAAATCTTCAATTAAACCTTCGTTTAATAATGTTGTGGCTATTTTCTATTACATGTGTAGTAAACATATTTTATAGCCCAACTATAGTACTTTTATTTATCTACACAATTTAGCATTATTATTTGAAATAATTATTTCATTTATAAACTAGACTTTCATTGAATCAAATCTCTATTTAGCAACAAATAGACCGTTATAATGATGTGCCTCTCTATATTATTTTCTACTTTTCATAATCAATAACTTAGCTCTTTATAATACTTAGCATTTAATATTAAGTACGCATGTTATATAAATCAGTACTAGAGATTAGCTTAAAAAGATAATAGGGTAATATTTATGGCACTTATCTAGTGATGGCTAAATAATTTTTTTAATTGATTATTCTTAATCGGATTAAATCAGTGGATAATTAAAATTGGCTGATTTAATTATCAAAATCAAATGATTTAATTAAATTTCATTATCAAAATCGAAAGAAATAATCCAATTTGATTATCAAAATCGAATGATTTAATTTCATCATCAAAATCGAATGATTTAATTTCATCATCAAAATCGAATGATTTAATCCGATGCGATTTAATTTGATTATCAAAATCGAATGATTTAATCCGATTTGATGAATGGCTTGAATCCAATTAGAATCTTAATTTGATTCGATTAAAAAAGGCTGTTTTATAATGAAATCATTTAATTAATCGATTGGTGATGGACAAAGAAAGCAGGATATAAATATTACAGAATACAGGTAAACGTTTAGTTAAATTAAATTAACTTTTGTCTTAAATTATATTTTTACTTAAATTCCTTTGATTAATAAAAAATAAAGAATGAAATGAGCGAATTTATTATTTCTTATTAATAACATGTTTTTATAAGATAAGATATAGGGGTAAAAGCTATGCTCAAAGGGACAAGATTTCTTTTCTATTTCTTATCACGACGGTAGATAAGGAGAGAGTTATTACAAAAACTTTTATCAGCCAATTGTATGTTGTTTCTCTGACACAGATTCTAGTGACCCCTGTATGTTTGCCTAAATGTCATCCCAGAGTCATAATTAAATGCCATCAAACATGATAACTGGCAATCTTAAACAGTAATATAAATTATCACAATATAATACGCAGAAGAGAAATTATTATTAAAAAAAAAAAAAAAAGTAATATCACCTCAAAAATCTAATGGAAAGAATCGATTCAAAAGATAAATGAGGTTAATACTGATAGAGCTAAATAATTGATACAAGGCTATTGATTAATCGAGTCTGCATAGACCGGGGGGGCGGGCTTTTAGAGGATTTTAAGGGGGCCGTGGATACCAAAAGGTTACGAACCACTGGTATAGACCAACCCTACACTTAACATTTTTTCCCTTCTTTCTCGAGTCTTTTCATTATTTTTGTTAAAATCACATCATGATATGTACGTAAATAAAGGAGTATTTAAATTTTCTTCAAATGATCTGAACAGATGTGACATAATTCTTTTATAAGTATATTTTGTTATGCTTTAAGGGTCAGATTGATTGAGCTCTAATGACTCACATCAGACATTTACCCCTCATCTAATTAGACTTTTACCAAATTATCGGTAAAATAGATTTTAAAATAGAAACATCATGATTTTATATCGATGTTTGAAGATATCCCAATTAAGGGATAAAATAACGCCTTTTTTAAAAAGTCTTAATTAATAACTCCTAAAAACCCAAGTAAATAAATAAAAGTCCAGTCATGCACCATGGCTTAATGAGCGAATTTTCAAAGAAATCTGCGTATTATTGGCTTATGATAATATAGAAAATTTTTGGTTTAGAATTTGGATGGGTGTAAAAAAAAAAAATGTTACACGGATACGGGGTACAAAAGTCAAAATAGTATTTATCCTTCAAGATGCACATCGTTGGAAAGCTCTTTAAGAGTACAGTAATTGTTATTATGTACACATTTGTCATATTTTCATATAAGAGGGGGGTAAAATGGAAAAACACGTTTTTATGCTATTTTTGACCCTAAATGGTCAAAATTTGACCCCTAAATGAACTCCAAAAATTCTGGCCAACGAACTCATCCTTTCTTTTGATATAATTGACATTTTAAAATTTATTTGAAATTTTTAAGTGCATCCTAAGGGCTAAGGGGAGATATCGTCTGGAGTGACACATACATACATATATACACATAGATACATAAAAAAAAGTGTTAAATTTTAGGAATCGATTCAGAATGGTCTGAAACGGATTTCCATGAAAAAAATTTTCAAAAGTTTTCATTACAAAAATTTTTAAGCCATTGCAATAGCTTAATTTTCTTCGAAAATTCGCTAAAAGAGTTTTAATTAATAACCCCTAAAAACCCAAGTAAATAAATATAAAGGGGGCAGCGAAGGAAAAAATTGATACTTCTTTTACATACTATCATAATAAGTATATAATATATCAGGTATTTACTTTGATAATCAGGTGTTGCTTTCTGTTGTAAAATAATTAAATAAATAAATCTTCTTTTTCTTCTCATATAATTATACTAAATAAAAATTGTGAATTTGACTTTTTAGCTAATTTAACAAAAATCTGATTTATTACACTAGCGCTTATTTGTTCTGAACGAAGTGATCTACGGTTTAGTAAATAGAAGATTAAATACTTCTCTGCTCACAAGTTATGTTTACACATATAAAATTAGACTTTCGGTGGTGAATCGAAGGAAACAGTAAAATCAGTATGGTCTTCATTGCCCGTTAAGCACAGAACTTTTTCATTTGCCATGTGCAACATGGCCATAAAAGCTATGGGATAGCTCAGTTCAGCGGCTGCTTCCTTTGATATCCTCTCCGGTAAAGCTTCAAATATTTCAGAATATTTAACAGCTTCTTTCTTAGGGCTCTTGCTATTACTGGCTTTCTCCTAAAAAAACACATCCGACTTTTATTTTCAAAGATACACTGTTTAATTTTTAGTATATGTTACTTGACTGTGAAGTGAGTTTTTTCTCACTTCGCTCGTCATTAAATTGTTGTCGTGGTATAGAAAAAACACTTCACAGTTGTGTAAGCATATGCTATTTTTTTTTTTTCGAGGAAGCAGACAATGAAAAAAAAAATTAAATATTAATCAATATAATTATAACAAATAAGAGTACATACTTAAGATTTTAAGAAAAAGGAACCTTAAAAAGGTGGCACTATAAAAAAAAAAGAGATAAAAAACGTATTGACATCCAGTGCATTTTAATCGTACTAAGAAGCATGTCTACTTGATTGCAGCACTAAAAAAGGCACTTTTGATAACTACTACTAGGATTCGTAAGTAGATATTAGATGTCCCTATTTATTAAATTCTTATTTTTAAGTAGGTACTTAGGGTATCTTACTACAGAGTTAACAACTCATTGTAGGTAGAAACTGGCTATATTTCGTCCCCCTCCGGGACATAATCATGCCTAAAACATCATTACATATAGTTAACAACATTTTTTAAATCAAGATTTTTATAAAATAAATGAACACTTAACTGTTTTAAACCATTGAAAAATAATAATAACATGAGATCATTTCCTATGAGGTGGAATTAGTCACATATACTCAAACTAAGTTGGTGTTGTCAAAATAAATAATGAAAATACATTAATTAAAATCTCCTTCGCACTTTCACACATCGTTCCATAGACAGTTTTTTTTTTTTTTTTTAAAATAACTTAAAAACTAGATAAAAATTAACAAATAACAAACACATGAACATAGAAAATGGTAACTCCAGAGGTAACCAAATTGAACCTTCGTTTTTTATATCAGTTTTAAGACAAATTATTATTAAAAATTGAATAGAAAATTTGTAAATTGTGGTTAAAGTATGTTACACTACTACAGTCTATAAGATTAGAGTTGGCACAATCGAAGGCGGGAAACAACAAACGTGGAGGTAGTTTTGGGGTTATAAAAAGGGAAAATCGGTGTTGCCATGTTATATTTTTTCTGTGGAACAGGGGTAGAGTAAAGCATTTTTTTTTTTTCTGAAGTTGCATTCAACATGGGGGACCAATAAAATCGTTTCCCTAAAAATTTTCCTGCCTTTTGATTGTGCCAACTCTAATCTTATAGACTGTAGGATGTAAAAAAACATTTCAATTTTCAATACAGTTTAGGAGTAATGAAAAGATTTTTTAAGTCCACGTAATGAAAAAAATAGATTCTAGGCTCTAAAGTTACTATTTCACAGCCTACCATGGAAAAAAATACTTTTAACTTTTTCTGTCTTAGCCCTTCAGAAATAAAACACAGTGCTCCAAGCTCAACGAGAGTCCTTCGGTGTCTTTTACTGAATTACAGCCAATCCTTAGCTTTCACGATAGTACGATCCCAAAAAACCGTGAATTTTAAGTCATTTAATGCGTGGGAAGGAGGATAAGTGAATGAGGTAAAGATAAAGTTAACTTTCAATAACACCGTTAATCCCAAAACATATTTTACTTTTTTTAAAAGAAAATGATTTATAAAGAATAAAGTTATACCCTAAAAACTTGCTTATCTAAATAGTGTTTTTTTTTTTTCTTCGTATTCAATATAGCTATAAATAGGCAGGATAAATTCTTGCAAACAGGTAAATTCGCGAAAGTTAATCACGCTAACGTTAAATTTAGAAAGAACTAAATCAGTGTTTACATTATAAGAAGATTATAGAAAATTAAGAAATATGTAATATTTTAAGAGGAATTGTAATAAATAATCATTTAGAAAATGACAATCATCAGCTCAGGGATAATTTGTCAGCTTCTTTTAAAGTATTCTATTCACAACCTTAATATGGCATTTTTAATCGAAGCGAGCTTGTTACATTCAACAAAATATGCCTCATGTCTGTCTGTCTGTGAGAAACGTCATGTCTGATGATAACTAGTAAAATTTGAAATTTGATGTAAATGCTCCTTTAACTAATGCTTAGCTAAGTTCACTGGACAGCATTTTCCATCAAAAAGTTTGTGTGCAACTCTCGCATAAGCATAACCTTCAAATAAGAAATTGGAATTTCAGGACGGATCGTCACCTATTCAATGAGACAAACATTTTATTATTAAAACCAACAGTGACACTGCTATGAAGTGATAAAGATCATTAAAACTATTATAATGGACCTAAACGTTTAAAATAGAGGTCTCTCTATTACAACCATTCCCTTTAACTATCAAATCAACATTAATAACTATTTTGTTAGTATCTAATATTTATTTTATTACACTTACTTCAATGATAGAGCCACGTGACGCCTAGTTAATTTTAAGTGGATAAAGGGGTTAAAGATATACATTTTAAGTTACATACAAAGAAAAATCACCATAGACATATATAAAAATAAAACAATACTTACACTATTTTCTTTATTTTCAGAATTAGTATTCTCTAAGTCTAGTAAATTCCATATAGCTCCTTTAAGCTTTTTTATATCTATCCTTTTCTGAGTTTTAGCGCATTTAACTGAAACTTTTTCAACCTAAGACATACGTATACATGTAAATTAATAAAGGGAATCAATTAAAAAATTTACTTAAAATAGTTACAAAGCTAATAGAATATTAAATTATTTGGCCTCTTTATTCAGTATTAAAATTATTATTTATTATTTTATTTTGACTTTAAAAATAAAATAATACTATTTGTATTAGCACCTTAAAAGATACCTTAAGGAGAAAGATTAATTGAGGTTTTAGTATTTTAAAAGTTGGCAAAAGCTAAAAGTTTTTTTTAGACAGCAGAATGTCTACTCTTAGTCTAAGATCCGGTATAAGGAATATATACCCTCATCTGTTATTTAATTGGAATAAAGAATATATGATAGAGAATGTGTAGAATGATACATCGCAAATAGGTTGCCTAGCGAAATCGCGTACCGATGATGTTAACTAATAAACTGTTAATAACCTTCCCCTTACTTCAACTTCCCCAATGTGTTATTTATGAAAATCGAACATTAACTGAGAGAATCGACCCCAAGGAATTCAAAAAATAAGGGTTGCCTACTTTCCTCCATAGACAACTATGGAGTTGCCAGGTATAAACAGGTGAGTAACGTAATTAATATAACCTCATCAGTTATTATAACGAGTTATATATCAAATGAAAGCTAATTTTATTCCCAATCCAACCGTATTAGGTTGCCTTAAATTCTAAATTAAAATTCTAAATTTTAGATCTAAAATCTAGGCAACCATGGATTCATCAAACTTTTTGATAAGGCAACCTAATACGGTTGGATTGGGCATAAAATTACCTTTCATTTGATATATAATTCGATATAATCACTGATGAGGGTATATTAATTACGTTACTCACCTGTTTATACCTGGCAACTCCATAGTTGTCCAGAGAGGAAAGTAGGCAACCCTTATTTTTTGAATTCGTTGGGGTCGATTCTCTCAGTTAATGTTCGATTTTCATAAATAACACATCGGGGAAGTTGAAGTAAGGGGAAGGTTATTAACAGTTTATTAGTTAACATCATCGGTACGCGATTTCGCTAGGCAACCTATTTGCGATGCATCATTCTATACATTCTCTATCATATATTCTTTATTCCATTTAAATAACAGATGAGGGTATATATTCCTTATACCGGATCTTGGGCTATCTAAATTCATAGTTTCTTAATTTAAAAGGTATTATACTGGACCGAAGAAGAATACTGGAAGAGAGAAGCTAAAGGATAGATAGCTTTAATACTACATAAGAAGTGAACTAAAAGAAAACAAATGCTGAAATTATAATAGACGACTTAAACTTACTCTCCAGTAGAAGTCTGATAACTGGAAATAGTCACTCTAATCTCCGAAGTGTTCAAAGATAATAAAAATAATAAATGTAACAAAAATAAATAATAAAATGGTTCTATAACTATTTTGATGTTTATTTTAATTCAGTATTCATTAAAACAGCGAACTTGTGGAGAATCATTATTTAAGGTGTTCTCTTCAGGAATTCAGGAAAATATATACGTGCACTTACTTTCATCGGTAAAGGTACAAGAAAATCTCGGTCATTATCCTCAGGTGGTTCAGGGTTGTCATGATTTTCCTCTTCCCCTGGGTTTTCCGGAGCAGAGTTTTCAACCGCATCCATCTTCTCACTCCAGTCTTCCAGAGGGTGATAATCACCGCTATCATGATGATCATCATCGAAATCATCTGCATCCGGTGTATTAAAGTCAACTGGATTTAACTAGAAAACAAGTTAAAAATAACTAACATATTACAAGTTAACAACAAAAATTAACAATTTATTAATTACACTTATACTCTTGTAATAAACATTAGATATATAAAAAATAAATATATACCAGCACTGATTCGTTGACATCACATTCTCGTGGTTCTTCTGAATCAGGATGCCTCACAACATTCAGTATACACGTTTCTGAGTCTTGAAATAAACTAAAACATTGCCAAACAATCTCTATCTTAACTTTCTACGCAGTAATAGTACATTACGCGTCTAGTGCGGAAAGTAGCATTTTGCATGCGAGTGTGGAGTTTGCAGCCGAGCAGCGAGGGTAGTAAAACCACACGAGCAATGCAAAATGCCGTTTCCTCAGGAGTTGCGTACCGTACTTTATCTATGATAGTTAGATTTAAATAATAAATACAGAAAAAAAATAAACTTCCTGTATGTAAGTTCGTATTTCTCTTTTGATAAAGACGACATTAATTCATTAGTTATATTATGGCCCGAATTAATTATTTCGGGAAGCGTATTTATTCTCCTCATTTTCGTCATTATCATTTAAATCACTCATCGATTTTCACAAAAAAAAACTCAATATAAACAGTTACTTTTATTAAACAAACATCAAATTAGTTTTGTTGAATGTAAACAAATTTGCTAATTCTGCGTAAAGGTGAAGAATTCTTCTTTTTTACCACCCTAGGGCAGTAAAAAAGAGGAATTCTTCAGAATTATGAGACGGGCATGCGCAATTAATACAAGTACGTAAAGAATCACTTTCTACGCATCTATACTGTTTTGTCGGGAGGGGAATTATTAATATTAAACTAGAAATGAAAATAAAACAATTCCAATTACCCAGACTGATGAATATTTAATTTTGAGGTTAGAGTTACAAACATTAACAAAAATGATATTAAAGGTGATAAATAACAAAATAATATTAATTGAAAGTTACAAAGCTTGTGGACTGTATTTATTAAGGATATTGAATTACAAATGATGGTAAATAATAAATATTTGTTCTTGAATAGAAAGTATAAAAGGATAGCTTAAACGATAAAAGTACAATACCAGGTAAGTAGATGAAGATATAGATATAAACTAGGATGGCAGAGATAGGATAATTCACAGAAATGAAACACAAATTGATTAACAGATAGATAATGTTTTAAGATATGAAAATATTAAAGAAAAGATAGACAATTTAAATAATAAGGAATGAAAACATAAAATGATGAGTAAGTACTAGATGAGGTAATACAATAACAATGCCAAGTCAGGTTAGACAACCAGGCAAAAAAGAACATAACAAAAAAATAACTTAAATCTAAACAAAGATTAACTAAACCAAATTAAAGAAAATTATAAACAATAACAATTACTGATTATTTTTATCTAATTACAGTATTAAACATTCCGCCCACTAAAAATAATCAGTTACGCAACTTGCGAAGAATATGATGTCGATGCTGCAGTTTCATCCATTGAGTATTGAGTTGTCTGATGTTGAGGATTCTAAGGTAACACGTTTGGTAACTGGTCGCTTGTACCTTCCTGTAGCTGTTCTGACTGTGACTACACGGGGAATGCCATCTTCTCCTGGATGCAGATCTTCAATCCTAGCAAGTCAGCACTTTTTCCAGCGTTGAAGGTTGCAGACGTATTCAGTTGGTGTTGTTGTCTGAGAAAATTTGAGCGGGTAGTCCTCGTCGTGATATAAATCTGTCCATTGCATCTAAGAAAGCTTCTGTTGATAGTGATGTTGCAATCTCCAGGTGAACTGCTCGGGTAGAGAGGCATATAAATAGACATAGATAGCATTTGTTGGTAGGTGACTTCCTTCAAGTGGATTCTTTATGATCAATCGTATTAGGTTTCGAGCTGAAGGTATCCAATATTTCTGATTTAAAATAGATTGCAAAGATGCTGGACCAATGTGGAAATTTTTCTTGATGAAGGTGGTGTAATCAAAGAAGTGAAGTGTGACCGCTTTGGTAATAACATTTGGTGTTCCTCATCAGGTATGATTTTTTGATTCTTCCGCCCACCCTGAGAAGACCTTTTGTCATCTATGAAGATGTTAAGACTTAGTAAAGTTGAATTTGACTCAATTTGCTTGTATAATGATATGATATACTGGTTGATGTGGATGTGGTATTAGATATTGAACAGGGTGAGATTTTTGTCATATGACTAAGATCTAAATATTCTTGTAAAAATTTGTAGTATTCGGTTATTAGATCATTTGACTTAGATTGTTTACTTTCAAGATTGTAGCGCCTTTTCAATGCTCTGTCCTTAGACGGTCCCAATTTAAAATCATCTTTTTTGAAAAGAGGCGTTGCAACGTAGCGTCCGGATGGTAAACGATAATGGGTCAGTTTAAATTGTTGTTCGCTAATAACTGATTCTGAACTTTGTTCTTTCTTCTGTAGTTTCCTAGAATCTTGAGATGATGAATGTAGATCTTGATTTGATGTAAATAAGGATAAAGGTGGGGGCGTTAGGTTAACTGTTTGGAACCTACCCATCACCACGTATCCAAAAATGGTTGGAAGTAGGTGTTTGTCGTTTAAAGAGGAATCGTCTACTTGATTGATAATTTCGGTAAATAAATCTGCACCCAACAAAAAATCTATAGGTCCAGGATGGTTAAATTTTGGATCTGCTAAATCTAGGTGTTGATATTTGGTAAATAATTCAAGTGGGAGTTGATACTGAGGTAAGTAAGAAGTTATTGACGGTACAACCACTGCTTCGGTTTGAAGTGCGGAATAAGAAAGTTTAATAGATTTTAATTTTAATCTTGAAAGGAGGTATATCGGAATGTCAGAGAGACAAAGAAAGTAGATAGTAGTCTTCCCACACCAGCTCAGCCGCTGTTCTACACTATACTCACGCATCTTCACCTCACCCTTCTCATTCCATACTCGTAACTATGCACACACTTTGCAAAAAAGATGGCTAAATCAGTCTTTCTCAGGAATTTTCTCAACAGTCCTTATCAGTACTTTCTAGCTAACGTGATATTTTACAGCATGTATGTATTTGTCAACATTGAAAAGAAACATGAGATAAATTTTAATGCTTCACTTTAGAGTGCCTAAAAGTGGCAGCGGCAACTTTAATTTTTAATTTTAGTTTTCTAAAATTTAATTTCATACTAATCAGTTACATTACCTGAGGAGTTTTTTCCTGACATTTGGTATGATTGGCATGAATATAAGATCGGTTTTTTTGTAGAACCAATCTTTGGTGGTTTTTATACTCAGTTTATGGGAGAGATTATTGTCTTCCTGAATGGCTTCTATAGCGGATTTGATTTGATCTACTGATGTGTAATCTAAGTATTGAGTTTTAGATTTTCTCGTTGGTTGGNAGAGATTATTGTCTTCCTGAATGGCTTCTATAGCGGATTTGATTTGATCTACTGATGTGTAATCTAAGTATTGAGTTTTAGATTTTCTCGTTGGTTAGATCATTTGACTTAGATTGTTTACTTTCAAGATTGTAGCGCCTTTTCAATGCTCTGTCCTTAGACGGTCCCAATTTAAAATCATCTTTTTTTAAAAGAGGCGTTGCAACGTAGCGTCCGGATGGTAAACGATAATGGGTCAGTTTAAATTGTTGTTCGCTAATAACTGATTCTGAACTTTGTTCTTTCTTCTGTAGTTTCCTAGAATCTTGAGATGAGGAATGTAGATCTTGATTTGATGTAAATAAGGATAAAGGTGGGGGCGTTAGGTTAACTGTTTGGAACCTACCCATCACCACGTATCCAAAAATGGTGGGAAGTAGGTGTTTGTCGTTTAAAGAGGAATCGTCTACTTGATTGATAATTTCGGTAAATAAATCTGCACCCAACAAAAAATCTATAGGTCCAGGATGGTTAAATTTAGGATCTGCTAAATCTAGGTGTTGATATTTGGTAAATAATTCAAGTGGGAGTTGATACTGAGGTAAGTAAGAAGTTATTGACGGTACAACCACTGCTTCGGTTTGAAGTGCGGAATAAGAAAGTTTAATAGATTTTAATTTTAATCTTGAAAGGAGGTATATCGGAATGTCAGAGAGACAAAGAAAGTAGATAGTAGTCTTCCCACACCAGCTCAGCCGCTGTTCTACACTATACTCACGCATCTTCACCTCACCCTTCTCATTCCATACTCGTAACTATGCACACACTTTGCAAAAAAGATGGCTAAATCAGTCTTTCTCAGGAATTTTCTCAACAGTCCTTATCAGTACTTTCTAGCTAACGTGATATTTTACAGCATGTATGTATTTGTCAACATTGAAAAGAAACATGAGATAAATTTTAATGCTTCACTTTAGAGTGCCTAAAAGTGGCAGCGGCAACTTTAATTTTTAATTTTAGTTTTCTAAAATTTAATTTCATACTAATCAGTTACATTACCTGAGGAGTTTTTTCCTGACATTTGGTATGATTGGCATGAATATAAGATCGGTTTTTTTGTAGAACCAATCTTTGGTGGTTTTTATACTCAGTTTATGGGAGAGATTATTGTCTTCCTGAATGGCTTCTATAGCGGATTTGATTTGATCTACTGATGTGTAATCTAAGTATTGAGTTTTAGATTTTCTCGTTGGTTGGNTTAACGATTATCAAGGTGATGTTTTATTTTTTACTACGTTTTTATTAGCTTGCTTTCTTGGTTGTTTGTTTGTCCAGTACAAATCTTGCAATCGATTTCTAACTAACTTCCCGAGTAGCTAGATATTTGGAACTTTTAGAATAGCTCAGAGCACGATGACAATTGATTATTTTAATACTTTTATCCATTTTTAGCAAAATTTAATTCGTTTTCAGCAAATTGTACTGTATGAAGTTAGTTCGGAAAAAATCCGCAAGTTATTTTATTTGTTTTGTCACATCCAATTATTTTGGCAATCTTCATTTTGACGGGTCTCAAATTAGTGTTTTTTATTAGAGGTAAACATTGAATGACAGCGAAAAAGGAAAAGTAAACAAATAAATTAATTAAGTGGCGCTAATAGCCGAAGTTGTTGAAGCGCAAAAAAAAAAAAAAATTAAAAAAATAATAAAATTAATTAAGTGACGTCTGACAACCAGATTTAAATTCGGAACTATTTTTTTCACTAACATTATATTATAAAACAATGAAAAATATATATTAATCATTTCAGTATTATTCAACAGAACATTTAAAAACGTAGTTCTTATTAAAGTTCTTTTTATCTTGAAATTATTTTTCTTATGTTCTCAAGTCAAGTCAATATTTATGTTAAATAATAACAATTAATACCGGAGTTGAAAAAATTTCTAGACCACTGAGGATCAACTTTTAGATGGATGAGAAAAAAAATCTTTTAGATGAATTGGAAAAAAAACAACAATGTGTTATTGAGGTTGTAATAATAATAATAGTCATGTTATAGAGGTTAATTTAACATTATGTGTTATGACAATCTCAAGGGGATTTGAAAATTGCACTTGTAATCGAGGTTGTCGTGTTTTTGAGGGTTGTGTCGTGTAAGCGAGGTTCTACTGTATTTCAAAAATAATTTTTTCATTATTGGTAACAAATAAAAAGGTAAAAAATGAGCCATTACATTCAAGATTGACACAAGTTAAATTAAAAAGCAAGTTTTTAATTTATATTGGCCGTACACTCAAATAATTTTTAAATAAAATCTATAACAACAGTAAAATAATTACAAAATAAAAAGGACTTTTTATATACTACAATTTTAAATTTTCTGTTGAATCATATATGTAGTGTTGATAATAGAATTGTTATTGTTATACAGGGTGTGGAAAAATTTTGGCAATGGTTAATTATCTTTGTTAATATTTGAAATATCAAACTGCAATTTGTTGAAATCTTCATCATGCATAATAAAACAACTATTTTTTGGTGGGTATTTTCCCGCCATTTAGGCTGCCACCAAATTGCATTCAACTTCAAAATTTCAAATTCGAACCCTTATACTGCGATAAATATTTGGAAAGGCCTCAAAAAAAAGAAAACATTTGCCACAACCCAAGGCTTTTTATCTTTTGCCGTTTCAAAATGGCGGCCAGATATAATTAAAAAAAATTGCTGCTAAAATAAGGCCTTAAGAGAAAAAAAGTTTAATAAAACTTAATATACATTGTCTAAAATACAAATGAATGAGGCATGTAAAATTATAGAACTACACGATGTCTAGTTTAATAAATAACGTTAGAAAAAAAATAGCTGATACTGAACATACTCACTTTTCGATGGTTTAATTTTCCAATGAGTAGCCGACGGCATAAATGCTAGTTTACTGTCATCGAAGAAAGAATAATCGGAAGGTTTGGAACCAGAAGATCGAAGCATTCGAGACATGGCTATAGGAGTAAAGGAAATTTTTGGTTTCGAACCGTTCATTTCCGGGATGGATAGTCGGTCACTACAAGGCACCTGTTGCTCACTTCTCTGAGATGTATGCAACTCTTTATCTTCATCTATATCAGCGAATTGAGGTTCCATATCACAATCATCGTAATCTATTTCCACTTCCCCTCCCGTGTCCTCATCACCACATTCCGACTGACCATCTTGAAACAGATATTAGAATTAAACGCTAGTTACATTAGGTTTTTTGAAAATTTATTCGGTAATAAGTAAAATACAATTTAAGAAAAAATAAAATAATACCACTGATTTCGTTGAAGTTTCTAATTTCCGCAATACTTTCAATAGAAGGATCGTACACGAAGGCGTTTTCTTCAGTATTTAGTGCTAACTCCTCTTCTGGTCCATCGTCTGCAATAAACACCTTACTCCTAAGTTCACTGTAACCCGATATCTTCTCTTCAAAATTATCTTTATCCATTTCTCCTTTCCATATTGGATCTAAAAACAAAATTAATCAAAAATAAGCGTACAATATTATGTTTAAAAAATAAAAAATCAGGTACTTGGTACCTCAGAACTTTTCCTCACATAGGAGGCCACCTATAGTAGACTCTCCTGCTCATAATCATTTTTCAAAAAAGAATTATACATTATTTTTACTTATTTTATTTCATTTATTTAATTATTTGAGTTTTGGAGGTATTTTGACAGATGTAAACAAACTTAAGTATCGTACTAATTAATAATTATGTCCGCTTATAACTTTTAAACTAATAAATGGAATTTCATCTTTTTTTTTATATTTGTTCCTTTTTTTTACTGGTTCCAACAATATGCTATACGTAAAAAGCCTATTTATGCTTTTGGTATTATTAACTGTCAAAGTTTCAAAATTCAAAAATCGATAACTTCAAAATGGCGGCCAATGTCAAAATGAAATTCGGTGGATTTGTTTGACATACAGAGTTGTTCATTCAAACCAAATTTTAACTCGATCAGACCACTTTCTCGAATTTTTACAATTTTTTATATTTTTGCTGATTCAGCAAACTGGGTTCAAGATGGCAGAAAATTCATGATAAGATTCGTATATACTTCAAAATGAAGACACTTGTCTTCTAAATGAAGATTAAATTTGGAATTATAGAAAAAAAATTAGCTCTATTTAACATTAAGTACAGGTACAAAAATGTGAAATGTGTTCATAATTTTTGAGTCAATTTTTCAAATTCGGGCAGTGTCCCTTAAAAAATAAAATCACAAATAACTAAACTTACCATTAGTAAAAGTTCGGGTGTTTTGAGCATCGGGAGTGTGCTTGATAAAGAGGGGTCTGTTAGGAGCCAACTTATTTCCATCGTCCAATATAGAAGATTCAAAGAAATATGTTTGATTTCTCGGCAGGTTCTGTCGGTAATAGCACAACTTTATGTCTTTTCTATTTAAAGAATCTGGCTCCTTAACTAACTGTAAACCGTACGATACAAATTAGCAAACACAACTTTTCACAAAAAATATTAATTATTAAAATAACAATTTTAGCAGAGTCATTTATAATCTAAAAATCATAGGAGAGTAACAATCTAAAGAAGTACCTAAAAGTTTACATTTGATAAGCACATGCACAATCCAAAAAATGTGCTAAGCTCAAAAGATTTTTTTTTTAAATTTTCGAGAGGGGTATCAAATAAAATTCAAAATAACACAATCATGTACGAGGTCTGTTCAAAAAATACATGGACTGTTTGAATTACGCAGCTCCAGTTGGTCCGCTTGGTGTCGCTAGGTTTGTGCAGATCAGCTGATGATAACAACGTTTCCCGATTGCAGATATCTTTATTTATTGAATAGCTACGTGGTTTTTAGTGAAGTGCGATTTCTTTGTTTGTCACATTTCAGAATGAATGATCTGAAGGAACAACGACATCCTGTGAAATTTCGTGTTAAATTTGGAAAATCTGCAACTGAAACATCTGCTATGCTTAACATGGCTTAAGGCAATGTTGCNAAACAAACTGATTACAAACTCAAATCACCAACCAGTTGACTATGAGTTTCAACCTGTGTAATTGAATGGGACACCGCACACGGAGCAACTCATTACAAACTGGGTTTGCTTTCTGTCAACTCAAAAATGACTGGAGTTTCCAGTTGAGTTTGTTTTGAGTTGCTCCGTGTGCGGAGGGCCTAACAGTTAGTGAACACATCTGATGGTTGCTTGGGAGTCATGTAAAACAGGTCACACTAAAGAGAGAGAGAGTAGAATAAGCAAAAATGTGGATTTACCCTGAAGAGGCCCACCAGTAAACTACTAACCAAAAAAAAAGAGAAGAGATTTTAGTGCTAAAGAGTGAAGAAAAATAAATAAATAAATAAAAAGAAAGAAAAAATCTACGTAACCATGGAACTTCTGACCCAAGACTTCAGACATGGAAATGGAGGGTTAAAGATCTTTATGTGGCCACACTCCCCTCACCAGAAGCCCATTGTTCTGCACGCCTCAACCAAATTCTGTAAGATGCATCCAATGCATCTTTAGACAGCCATTTCAAAAATTGGTTTAAAAGATTTCGACGAACACCCAGATCCTTTAATAGGGTGTGCACAGACTTAGCTGGAAGACCTCTAACAACAACTTCCACTAAAATGATGTGAACTGCAAAACCCTTCTGCCTGATTGCTGAACATAACTTTGAACTTATGCAGGTTTAGGATGTTAGTGTTAGTGTCCCAGGGTAATGTCATTAATAACAGACTTAAGACTCGATGAAAAAGCTGTCAAATTTGGACATAAAGAGGTGACTGCCAGTTCAGGAGGAAATTCATAATGCCTTTTCCCAAAATCCATCAGAATCTTCCAGGCGTCACTTTTCCCAACTATAGAAAGTTCTCTCACAGCAGCTTTATACTAGCAGCGCTATTCATACTAGGATTCCGCAAGGCGGTTCTTGTACAAGATTAAAAAAGTATCAAGATGCTAATACCTTATAGGTGGGGCGATGAAATTTTCAGGAAAAAATTTAATTTACCTTTTCTTCATTACCGATAAAAAGCATTGTGAACCCATAGGGGATTGAACCAGGGACCAGGGATAGTGTATCCTCGATTATATTTTTTGAATATAATAACATATATGCTAAATAACTTATGAAACCCTAAAAAGTACTTGGATGCAAGTACTTCCCAGTGATTTTTTTCAAATGCCAATTGCCAAGCTTTGTCCCTTAGACAAACTAAGCCGACTACATATTCTTAAAAGTCACCAAAAGATTAACAAATACACAAAATTCTAGCTTGATGTTAGTCAGACAATGATTTTTTTTGCACGATATCTCCAGGTAGTAGACTAGTAGACTTGACAATAGTAGCAAGCAACATAAAACCACTATATAGACTGATAAAATCACCTTTTGAAATATAAAAAATCCTCATTATTTCTCCAATAGTAAAGGTGCGTTTACACCGGACATTTATTGCATGACATTTATGTCAGACAGAAATCTCAGTAGAGTAAACACCGAAAAATTTATGTCTGAGATTTATGTTTCTACTCTCAGCTATAAGTGTCGACACTTCTATAACAGATGTAAACACTGATTATTATATTTTTCGTATATTTATTGCAAATTTAAGCATTGCGAGAAGTGTCAGACTTATATCTCCGACATATATGTCAAGCAATTTCTCTCAGATGTTAACACTCATAGCCATTTCTGTCTGACACTTGACATTTATTGCCGGAGAGAAGTGTCAGGTGTAAACGTACCTTAAGAGAAAATTGACATTAATATAATGGTAAATAACTTAAGTGAATAAAAAAGTTTGAATAATAAAAATATGTTTACATTTTTTTTATTGGTTCTCGATGATTTCTTTTTAATTTCGTTCTTCTTCTTCGAACTATTTTCTTCGTCCTCATCAGATGAAGCTTCATCACCTGATCCCTTAGAAGGAGAATTTCCTTTATCATCGTCCTTAATTTTACCTCCACTTTGATAACTTTTGACAAACTTCAGAATGTTTGTATAAACGTTGTCCACTCTACACGAGTAGATTTTTGCACTCGCATCCAAAGTACAGCTCATTAACTAAGAACATAATACATAAATTATTAATCAAAGTGAAAAAATTCAAAATTTAATTTGAAAGAAAAAGAAGATAAGGAAGATTAACTTAGTAAATCCATACAAAAAGTTTTCTCTTTGTTATACTGATCAAAACTGAAATAAAGATTGTAAAGCCACAAGCAAAATGCTTAATACTGAAAAGAATTTGTCTCGACAAAAAGGATTTGAGCATTGAATGTAGGTATTCTCATGAATGTTTTACTCATAATTACATCTATGCAGTATCAGTTCTAACTTTTGACAGTCCGTAAAATTAAAAAAAAGGGGGGAATAGGGAGAGTAGACAAAGGCCGCACACGGAGCAACTAAAAAAAAAACTCAACTGGAAACTCCAGTCATTTTTGAGTTGACAGAAAGCAAACCCAGTTTGTAATGAGTTGCTCCGTGTGCAGTCTCCCATTCAATTATACAGGTTGAAACTCATATNTGTTTTGATTTTTTAAATGTATTAAAGTATCAATTTATCAAAATTTAAAGAGTGTAGATGGTTTAAATTAACCTGGGGCTACTTTTGATGAACCATCAATGTTTGTGCGCATGCGAAAGAGGAACAAATGGGCGCATAAAGTTGAAACTTATACGGGACCAAGAACGGCTTCCAAATTTCACAAACTCAGACGAGTAGCTTTTAAGATATGTTGGTGCGCAAAAATTGAGTGACAGATACGGAACCAAAAATGTTCCTTGGTGTCTGAACCGGATTTCTGACTTGGAATTTTTGAAATCGGAGACCTAAAAAATTTGGTACTTATTTACTTGGGTACATACCAATAAGTATGTACCCAAGTAAATAAGGTGCCATAGGGAAAGTGTTTACCTAGGTACATACCATTTAAATAATGGAAATAAAATAAAATAAATTAATAGACAAACTTAATCGGGATGTTGAAAAGCACTGGGGCTTTTGTATGGGGTTAAGAAGGGGGAAGAAAATAAAAGAATGAAAGGATGTACCCAAGTAAATAAGGCGTAATAGAGGTAGAAGTTTAGTTGGGTACATACCGAAGGTATGTACCCAAGACAATATAAGGTAGGTAAATAAGACGATATAGGGGCAGGAGTTTAGTTGGGTACATACCTAGGGCAAGTATTTTTATTGACAAAAATGACAATGACAAGTCAAAGAAATAATTTTAAATGACATAATTCATTCTTGAATAAAATCAAATCTGGAAAGTTGGAAAAAAGTGTTATTTCAAAGAGAAAGACATGGATAAACTTAGAGTTGAGGCATTAATAGGAAACAAGTCATATTACTGACTGAAAGGATAACGAAGTGGGAGATGTTTTAATGGTTCCAGCGTAAGTAAAATTATACGACATTTTTTTATATATATTTATGTAGATATGTTTCGGAAATTGGAGCAATAAAGAAAATTTAAAATTTTGTACAATGTACATTGGGACAAAGGAATATCACACTACTGTAATTTTAAGTGACAATATCTGTTAGCCTAACAATCAAATAAGACAAAGGGACATTAAGTCTAATGTATTTTGGGACAAAGGAACATCACACTTATGTAACAAAATCCAGTAGTCAATGTATTTTGGGATCAGAGATTTACTGTGGAGTAGGAAATTTAAAAACACTTTTTTTATGCTAAACCCTTAGTAATCCATCTGAGTGCCAATTTAAGTCTACCCGGATGGATAAAAACAAAACCTCATTTTTGAGGTGAAGTGGAGGCATGTACCCAAGTAAATAAGTGCCAGAGGTTCAAGACACCATACCTGGTGTTCAACCAGAACTGGGTTATAAACGGGCAACTACTTAAAATAAGTGGTTTCTATCAGGTTGTGATTATTAATTAAACAATTTATGCAGCAGATGGAGCAACACACTAACCCCCATTTCATTCATAACATTGTTGTGTAAGCTCAAATGGGCAACTACTTAAGGTAAGTGGTTTCTATCTGGTTGTGATTATTAATTAAACAATTTATGCAGCAGATAGAGCAACACACTAACCCCCATTTCATTCATAACATTGTTGTGTAATCTCTTTGGCCGTTATAAGCCATAGCACAAATCATTCATAACATTGTTGTGTAAGCTCTTTGGCCGTTATAAGCCCTAGCACATTTCATTCATAACATTGTTCTGTAAGCTCTTTGGCTGTTATAAGCCCTAGCATAAGCACTGAATTATTATTATGATAGATAAGATCCTTCGCTTTGACATAACCCATTATCTGGTTATTACTCGCTGCAAAGTGATTCTTGACAGCACCATATCCTTTAGTTTAGCCGGAAAAACAACTAACAAGATTACAAAACTAACAGATAATTAATATATCGAGGGTAATAATAAGTGGCAAAAAACTTACTTCCTCTTCACTCTTCTGAGAATCTGACATAACAAGTAGAGACTTCCTGATTCCTTCCGATTTCCTGCCCGAGATGTTAAGATTCGAATCATTTCCAAACAGGCTGGCAACAATTTCACTACTATCTTTTATATTAGATATATTCTCAAATTTTTCAATCGATGTGTTCTTCCGGGATCCGGAGTTCCGAGTTTTGTTCTTTTTTACAGGCATTTTAGCTTAATAAATCCAAATATATTTTTTAAATGAAAATTAAAAACTGCAAAAATAAAATAATATAATAAATATCAAATAAAAATATAGAAAACACAGGTTTTTAAATCATATCAGCAATAGATCTTAATGTACACAATACCACCTACATTTGCTTTTAGAACACAAGAAAAGGCCTAATAGTTGGATTTAAGGATGTGATGTTTTAGAATTTGACCATTGAATTTGAAGTGTTAGAAGCACTCCCTAAGCAGCAACTAAATTAAAGCTAAACTACAGGAAACCTAATGCAAGATCTTAACGCCTCTCTTAAATAGTCATTAAAAGGAGTCAATTGTCATTATGCTTATTTTAAAAGAACATACGTACACAAAAAAATATGTTTACAAATTCAAGGGCTATCACAATATCAGCTATTATTTTCCAAATTTAGTCAATAGTGAATTTATATAGTTGGTAAATTTTCATACCATATTACAATTGTATTCTGCGAATTTATAGGCGTCTTAAAGCAAAGACCATTACAAATCTGAGAGAGGCGAATCTATAGGTACGGATAATTACTTCAAATGTACTCCAGAAAATGATTAAAGACTTTTACAATAATAAAGATGTTTCTAATATCATTAAAATAATCAAATATATACAAATTGAAACACATTTAATGTACAAATACTGAGAAATACCAATCAACATCTTTTATCTTACCAATAAATTAGTATTCAACAGTTGCGATGTTAAATCAATTGACAAAAAGTCATGCCGTATAATAACTATAAACAAGAAAACAGAGCACACAAATAACTTTAATATTTAAATGATCTGTAATAAATCAGATGGGGTGATAAGTTACATATTTTTATAACTAGTCTAGAAACAATAGAAATATAATAACACTAATAAATAGTAAATAGGAATAATTTTAATAAACAAAACAGGAAAACCGGGAGGGAACCCCGCGTATCTTCTTGTTCTTCTTAAAAGTTTTGAATGGAACAGTGACAACGAACTAATAATTTCTAAATCAAGATCTAACGTACGTAGATTTTATAAACGTTAAAAACAAGAATTAATGTGTAAGCATTTATAGACCACCAGTGGCGTACCAAGGCGGGTGCGGGGGGGGCGGGCC
>KZ651613.1:253849-264231 GCA_001010745.2 Gerris buenoi | reverse complement strand
CCCCGGTGTTTGCATATCTGGGAAGGATTGTCTCCTCCAAAATTAGGTCCTGGATCCGCCACTGACCATATCATCATTTCTCAGGGGGGTGTCAACATAATATCCCGCCCCGGGTGCCACAAGACCTTGGTACGCCACTGTAACCACCAAAGTAGTGGAAGTTTATCATCAGTATTGTGTTTTGTGTTTGTCTAACACAAAATCTAAAGAAATGCCCCAAGCATTGTATATTGCGGCTTTGTAACAATAAAAAAAAGTTTGGTTTAGCTATATCTTTTAAACGGATTATTATAATCAGAGCCGCCGACGGGGCTCTAAGGGGGGCAATTGTATACGGGGCCCGGGCCTCCGGGGGCTGCCCTGGTTTTTATAACCACCAAAAAGGGTGGGGCAGAAGATGTTGGGGCACAAATTGGAGGAAGGCGCTACGGGAGGCCCTGATGGCTGCCCGGGTCGGAAAAAAATGGCCGTACCGGGCCCCCAGTGTTAATATAACTGTAAGGTAAACCGCGACGAGAAGAGACTGTAGGAATTTTAACCCAGACGCACCTAAACTGGGGCGGCGCCTAAAATTTGAAACTGTGTTCGGTTTTTTAATTTTAGCGACGCCCCCGATTGGGCGTCTATATACCTACAGTCTTCTCCTCGGTTTACCTTATAACTGCCTGGTAAGCCCTTATTTTTTTTTCCGACCCAGGCGCCACCAGGGCCTCCCGTAGCGCCTTCCTCCAACTTGTGCCCCAACATCTTCTGCTCCACCCCCGGAAATCCTCTCAGCGGGCCTGCTATAGTATATTAAAAGCCCCAGGCAGAGAAGACAAGAACAGTTTAAAGCAGTTTGTGTATAAAAATTCAAATTTTGTGTAAATAAAAAAGATGTTCAACAAAGTACATAGTATTTGATATTTTAATATACTAATACATATTGTACGACCCTATCAATGTTGTTGATATGAAGGACTTAGTAAAAATCGTCCCATTAACTTAAGAGGTGTGAGTCGGGACCGTGATACAGGGTATTAACGGTTATGTTGCGGATGCTGCGTGTGGGAAAGGGGGGGGGGGGGGCGACAAAAGACTGACCGCACCAGGTGACAGACGAACTAAGCCGACTATATTATATTCTCTCACCGAGGGTAAATCGGCACAATGTTCAAACACCTCGAAACCTATGGGGATGTTTATCGTTGAAAAGCTCTTATACAGTAAAATTAATGTAGTTATGTATTATGTGTTTTGCCATATTTTCATTTCAGACGGGGCAACAATTTCTCCCTAAATACATATTACTATGTATTTTGAATCGATTACAAATCATTTATAATTAATATGCAATATGACAAAAAAAAGAACTACTTGAACTATGCTATAACCTGTCATATTTTATACCTGGCAGCACGATGGCCATAGACCAGTCGAGACCGGCTAGTTATTAGTATATGAACGGACATTATACTATATCTGAGAATGTTAAGAACAAGGATGCATTGGAGGAATAAATGATGGACTTTTCCTACCACACAGGAGGTTTGAGTGTTATGCTGAAAACCATTCAAACTTGGCCTTGAGACGTACTATTATATTATATTTAACATTCTCCCCTTCTCTCCATGTATCGTTTCCTTAACATTATTTTGATTGTTTTTAATCTGCCAAGTGCTAAAATATTATTTTATTTAGACAAAAAATGTCAATTTTATTCATTCCAAATTTTTTTAACAAACATTTTTCGATATGTTTTAAAATCGTGACGTTGCTTAATATATATGAAGCCCTAGATCTATGACATGTTTAGTTTGCGCGTCAGTCAATTAAAATTGGTGCGTGTTCTTCCACACGGTGGTTTGACTTCGATTTCTCCTAGGTGGTCCTACGACGAAAAGAGAGTCAACGCCTTAGCATGGACGGACAGAGTGGAATACATGTCCGGGGACGCGAAGAAAGGAGACCCGTTCAGAGATATGGACATGAAGATGCTGCTCCATAGCATAGGCTGTGCCTACAGGGAGATACCGTGGGGAGAAGTGGGCAAGGCACCCAGTCCTATCTTCTGGTCGTCGATGCTTGCGGCGTCGGGTTTTTGGATACCGCCGATAACGAGCATGGTTTTCGGATACGGTAACTGGTTATCCTTCTGCGAAGTAACGTGGGCAGCCTTATCATGCTCTTTTATGGGTGGAATCAGGTATGGCGTTACCTTAGAGAATAATTTAGAGCCTAACTGGTACAACCTGACGGTTGCAGCCATACCTCCTTTCGTCGGGTTCCTATCCCTGACGTTTCTGCCACAACTGTTCGCCTACCCGCTTCTGCTAGCGACGATGGTGGTTTCATCAGTGCACGACGCCCTGCAGCCCAAACTGCCAGTCTGGTACCGTTCTCTTCGCCTAATGGTCGTCACCTCAGCGGCACTCGCCATGCTTCTCATGTTTTTTTTCAAAATATTACATTTAGGATCAAAATAAAATAATACATAATACTTTTGTATATTTTATTAAAGGTTATTAATTAATTAAGATAATTAATTTAATTTGTATTACTAAATGTGTTTAAAATTTAGTGAGATGACTATATGATAGTTGTAAAAAAGTTTTTAGAATTTAACACTAAATTACCTAGAAACTAAAATAGACTGGCACATAGCTTTCACGCATCCTACCATTACTTTATTGATTTTATACTTTTACAAGCCATTATTGTCATGTATGTGCGCACGTGGAAGAGAAACAAATTAGCGCAGAAGGTTAAATTGGGACCAACAATGAGGTAATCATGGCCAACCATCCAAATTTCATTATATTCTGACGTGAAGTTTTTAAGATATGTTGGTTCGCAAAAATTGACCGACAGACAGACACGGAACCGAAAATGTTCCCCGTTGTCTGAAAAGGTTTTCTGACTTGGAATTTTTGAAATCGGACCCCCTAAAAATTTTTCGTTCTTCAAAACTATCCCATAGCTTCCGTTACCTTCGGTAAGCTTGGAAGCAATAACTAATCGTATTAAAGTATCGAAATAAATGTATAGTAATTGATTTTAGGATTGTTCATCTACATACGTGTCTGTCATTTGTTTTTTGGCATCATCTGAGTTGATTTTGTCTGGACTTTCTACGACGTTTATGGTTTTGCCTCAATCCACTTTACATTGAGAATGCTTCTCAAGCAATTATTGTTTTCAATATGATACTTGTTTCTCATCATGACACCTACCATACGCGTCCAGTTTAATATTTTTATCAATTATCAGATTATAACTCGACAACTCATTATTCTTTTACTTGATTCTTTCTTTGTTTGAATTAAAGCCTGTACAATTTTAAGTCTTTTTGATAAACAGGTATTAAGGAAAATAAATGTAAATGAATATAGAAAATGTTTTATTTATCAATGATACTTAATTATTTTTTTTTAACCTGGGCGTAGCCAGGTTTTGACTCAGGGGGAGGGGGGCCAACATGTACTAATTTTCTATAAATTTTAAGGAGGGGGGGGGGAGCATAGGAGTAGTTTGAAAAATCTTAAGAGCGAGGATAAGAGCCTCAAAAAATGTAGTGATAGTAGTTGCACCACCATTAGACTTAGAGACCCCAAAAAAAGTAAATTAATTAAGCCATCCCCAAGTTTGTTTTAATAATAAATAATTTTACAATATCAACCTAAAAGTACATTATTATAATTAAAGTAATAAAAGAAGTCAATTACGTAAAAAAAACAGTAGATTATGGTGGTAAATTATTCTATTTGGATATATATAATTTAATTAATCGCCTAGGATTATTAGCAAAATTATTAATTACTTCTAAGTCTATCTCTTTCTTTTTTTCTGACGCAAGCTTTCTATGAACACTTAATAAATATTATCCGTTCAGCCTGTTTTCACCCATTATAGATCTGACCCACGTTTTTACCCGTCCCAGAGTGCTAAATGATCTTTCAATTGTACTTGTTGTACATAGGGGGAAAAAAGCTTTAGCTTCTTTAATAATATCCACTACTTCCATTGTTTTCCAGTCTGCTTTCCAAGTTGTTTATATCAGTCCACATATGAAACGACAATTTCACTCACTCACACAAAATCGTATATTTACAAATTAATGTTTACAAACATTAATCCATAACGTATTTAACGCCCTTGGTCAATGACCGTCGAGGGCCAACTCACAGAATCAATATCTTTTAAATTGTAAAAATTAGCTACAGAATGGGCCGTTTCTTTTAGCTTTTCTAAGCCTATGTCCTTTATAATGAATGAATGAAATGATTGTAGAGATATCCTGGGAGGTTGTCCTCTGAAAATCTACACTTAAGTGATGAAATCACTAAGTCATAGAATCGAGATATGGTATAATATAAGTACTGCCCTCCTCCAATGCTCAGCCGAGTATTCTGCTGGAGTGTTAGACCGGTGTTTCTGTTTTTTCAACAGTTCTAGGAGGTTGAAGGTAATAATGATACAAGAGCTTTTCATCAGAGAGTAAAGGAGCAGAGGAAAGGGTTTCAACCCCGCAACGTTTTTTGCAGGGATAAAGATGGAAATCTTATTGGTGATAAGGGAAGGATACTTGAGAGACGGGCAGAATATTTTCAGGAATTGCTAGAAGGGGAAGAGGAAGTAAGTGATCAAGGGAATTGGGAAAATATAAGTGAGGGTGACCTGGATGAGAATAAAGTAGTAGATAAAGATCTTTGTACTCCACCAACGGAAGAAGAAGAAGAGGTGAGGATAGCAGCAGAGAGTTTAAAAGCAAATAAAGCACCGGGGGGAGATAATATCCCAGCAAATTATGGAAGAATGGAGGAGAGCGTTTAAATATTTAATAAAAGTAACTGCACTAACGCAAGAAATATGTACCTTGGAAGTGAAACCGGCAAGGTCATGCAAGGTCTGAGACAAGGGGATGTTGTTTCTACGACACTTTCTGGCATTAGAAAAAGCAATGTGAAGGATTCTCTCGGGTGGTTCTATACAGGGTGGCACAAAAGTATGGAAACCCCGGAATAACTCGTCAATAATGCATTTTTTTGAAAAAAGTAAAATACAAAAGTTTTAGGAGTTTTCCTCAGCTATTCAATGGTGTCCTTGGATTTGACCTTAACCTTGCCCTTAAGGGTCATTTGAAGGTCAACTTTGTTATTTAAAATGGGAACAAAAAAGAGGATGATGTATGGAAGACCAGGAGGTGGAAGAAGAAGAGGCAGACCCAGAAGGAGATGGCCGGAGCATGTCGAAGACGACGTTGGGCGTTTGTTCCAGGAGGAAACGTGCGCAGGAGAGGGAGGAGTGGTGAGGCTATGTTTTGGCGGCCAGGGCCCTTCACGGACCGTAGCACCGAGGAGTAGTAGGAGGTTGAAGATCAATATTTGATTCTTCTGGTATCATATCTGCAGAAGCAAGAGCTCCTTCCAAATTGAATCAGCTGTTTTACGGAGTCCTTTAATTGAATTTAAAACCCTGTTAATATGCTTATGGATATTACACTGAAGAATATCCAAACATTTTGATTGTAGTATATTGGCCACAGACTCCAATATGGAATAATATTTTGCTATTAGTAGTGTAGCCAGTTGCCAAAAAAGGGTGAACTAGCAAAAACTAATCTGAGAACAAAATCAGAGGAAGTGTGGCCCAAAATCCACAGCAAGAACAACACTTAAAATGTTCATTTTTTGAAAAAAATTGCCAATTTATGAAGTGTCATATCTCGGAACCTATTAGACGTACAGAGTTGCCGTTGGATTTAAATTTTTGTAAATTTATTGAACTGTAGAAATAGTGAGAACAACTAACATTGAATAAAGCATAGTTTACGAGAAATGCAGCAAGACCTAAAAACGTCAGGGTTTGTTATAGAAAAAGGGATGTTTAGTCCAAGATACTTTTGGACAAAGGAATGTCACACTTCGGTATTATAAGGGGAGTAACAGTCTGAATAAGAACTTTCCCTACACCGTCTTTCGATTGATACTCCCCTCTATTTTTTATAAGGGGAGTAATAATTTAAAGAAGTGCCGCCTATTCTATTATTTTAGTTTGTTGATATCCCGTCCAAACGTTAGGGGGGGGGGGGGCCCCCCTGGCTACGCCCATGATTGTATTATGCTCGGATCAATGTAAGAGCGATGCTTAGTTTAAGTACACATAGATTCTATTCGTTTGCAAACGCCTGGTCATTATTATCTCCGAAATGGAAGCTGTAGTCTTCCGTTCCCTTTATGTGTCGGTCAAGAGTTGTTGAGAGGAGTTGCTTTCTCCGTCTTAATTACTGCTTATTATAAGAATGCGTATTGTTTAAAATTAATTTAACAAACTTTGTGACCGTTTAGGATATAACGGGCTATGGGGATGAATATGATAGTTGGAGTGCAAAGGGAAATAAATGTAAGATGAAATAATGGGTTATTTAAATTACATATATATCAGGTGTTTAAGATATAATGGAGTTTTTATATTGTTAAGGTGGTGGCGAAGCAGATAAGAAGAATGCCTGGAAAAGCATGCTCATGCCAATGCAAGCAATGCGCCCCGGTGGAGGTCAAACATTCTACTCCGGCGGATCAGCAGATACAGAATTCACTAACTTAGAGACAAATGAGCTCTGGATCCAGGATTTAGAGCCTAAACCCTATAAATCATCAGCGCTTCACCATTTTGGACAGGAAATGTTCAAATTTTCCAGGGGTCTTAATTCAGCTACCTCGTCTCCCGCCCAACCTGTATCCACTAGGTATTATATTACGTTGTGCCAATAATAATAATATCATATTTCAAATATTTACTATTATATTAATATTTTTATTATTGAAGAAATTTCCTTTAAAAACAATATCAATAGTTTTACGTACATTAGATACTTTGTTCTCAATATATATATATATATATTTTTTTTAATTTGCTATCATTAATAAATATTGTAAGGCTTTTCACTAACAGCATATGTATTCTTGCAGGATTAATAGTAAAGAATCTTTACTAAAACCGCCGACTGACATCAAAACTGATGACACAAAAACAGTAAGGATCCAGAGGTATAAATCTTCGACAATGCCTTATTTCAGGAAAGAACTTAGCCGATCGTCCATTGAGTTACGGAGGCGAGTCTACAGCTATCACGAGACAGGCACTGCCTGCACCTCAGATTCTAACTCAGACGATGAAATTGTTAAATCGGAGTCTTGTAGAGCACTTGCGGAGAAGCTACCCAAAGAAAAACCAGGTATACTGACTGTAGTCAGAACAGAGGAAAACTTGACACACTCGGAAACGACTCGTCACACCATCGTACCCTGGCGGTCTGAAGATTTGCAGAAAGGTTCAAAAAAGAAGTTCGAGGAGAAGGTACCATTGCTTATAATGCGTTTGGCTATGCCTATGTTGAAGTCTTCTCAAGAGTCAAGCCAACCTAACTTCAATTCTCAATCGAGAAATTCTATTTTCATAACTAGAAATTCATCTCGGAACGGTCGTATTCTTCGGCTGGAGCAGAAAGCGACGAAAGTCCTCGGCGTCGTGTTCTTCACATTCGTCATATTGTGGGCACCGTTCTTTGTTCTTAATCTGGTACCCTCGCTTTGTCGAAGATGCGAACGCTTCATCGGTAAATGGGTTTTTGATTTCGCTACTTGGCTTGGATATTCAAGTTCAATGGTCAATCCTATTTTCTATACAATATTCAATAAAGTCTTCAGGCAAGCATTTAAAAATGTCCTTCTTTGTAAATATAGGCATAAGCAGTGGGCGCCTCCATCCAAACAATAATATAACTTTCCCTTCATTAACATAAAATTGTATTATGTATGTGTAAATCTAGTCTTGTTGTGATGCACACTGTAATTGTAAATGTTTTTTATCATCTTTACTTTTACCTATTATTCAACATTTATTTACACAATTTGCATAGTACGGTTTTCTGTTATGGTATCCGATATTTTACATTTGATTATAAAGTTACGTTTTCTTTTTTCATGAGACTAAAAAACAAAAGAGGACGAATTTTTAAAAATAATTTCACTAGTTTAGACAACCTTCTAATTTAGGTACAAAATTATAGAAATTTAAGTGTGGGGTCAGGAAAATGCATTACTTTTTATTATAATTTAGGCTAGCAAATTGAAGGTGCATTGAATTACGCGTGTGTATAGGTTGAGTGATTTTACCCTCTTTTAATAATGTGTTATAATATCTCTCTTGGAAAGGGCCAGTGCAAATTTGTGAGTTTGAATCATCTTTCTTCAAGTTCATGAATGAATAAGTTTTGTTCTTTTCACTCTTAAAAGTCTGAAACGCTGTTTATATGGTTTAATTCTTTTGACGTGCACTAATCTTTAACCAACTTGAGATTATTCTCCTATCGTAAATTTAAAAGGGTTTTTTCCTCTTGATAAAATTCATCAGGCATATAATTAAAATTGAATTCCTCTTTCTTTGTTCTAGTTATAAAAAAAGAAAGTAGAATAACATCGAGTGAACTTAAACATGAATGCTTATGCCTTACCTTATTAATANACCCTCCACACACCTACAGTTCACCTCCGACTGCAGTCCGTCATCTTAAGGAAAACTGACAAGAGTGTGGCCAAGCTCCGTGGACTGTCAGATCATTATCTTCAGTTAAACTGTAAGTGTGTGGGCCCCTTTAGTGTGTTGAGTGTTTTATAACCTTCCATATTCTACACAGTTGTCCACTACGGCAGATAACCATAAAAGTTGAAGGGTGTAATCCAGTATATACGAAAAAGCAAGGACGGTGTACGAAAAAGCACCCAGTATGAATGGGAAGGGGAACAAAAAATACCCTGCTCATATTAAACAATAAAATTTAAGTTAAGATAAAACTTAATTCCAATTTTAATTTAATTATTACTGATTTTTTCATAGGATACACCTTCAAAATCGGGTTCTACCTAATTCAGACATTTTTAGTTCACTTTTACAAGGAATTAAACATTATCAACCTAATACTATTATTTACCTTAAATGGTCCAAAAAAAAGATACTTACCCAGGTAAATTACTTAATCATTAAATGTGTTCTTAAAAATTTGTGATAAAACTATACCTATTTAAGTATTTGGGAACCCCCACTTGTCTTACTAGAATTTAGAATTCCCAATGAAGGAAGACATTCTTTTGATTTGGTGAAAAAAAAGGTTCAACTGAGCATAACATTGTAATCATTGTATGACGTTGTAATAGTAGGTATATAATTATTGTCCGGGTGGCTTGCTGTTTTTCCCCTGAATCTGATTAAACCCGTAATGCTCCCTTCTTCTGTCGCTGACCTTGTGTATCCAACTCAAATCCTCCTTACTTTAAAATTATATAATCCCAAGAAATAAAATCTTCTAACCAGTCTTTCGCGAACTCTTCTTCGCGCTTAACCTACCTCTTAATTTATAAAACTTTATCGCGACGTCTCCTTTTTATCGTGTTGTCATAATTTAATTTAAAATCAGAGAATAAAGCATTTAACTAGAGTTATTCTTGATTTAAGTGTATTCATTAGCCGTGATAAGGCGAATAATTCAGATAATCTATTTATAGATCTACTACCTATCATTTATACTTTAATAAAAGATAAACTTAATCTAAAGTTTGCGGATATATGAAATCCGAAGAAGTGAAGTGTTTATAAACGATTACAAAAAGAAGGTAATTACTTATTTTATTATAAATTATTTGAGTTTGTTTTCAATACAATCAAATTAATCATTGTTAATAATAATTGAACACATAGTTAATAATAGGGTATTTTTACTACGTTTTTATTAGCTTGCTTTCTTGTTTGTTTGTGGGTCTAGTACAAATCTTGCAATCGATTTTTACTACGTTTTTATTAGCTTGCTTTCTTGTTTGTTTGTGGGTCTAGTACAAATCTTGCAATCGATTTTTACTACGNGTGTGGCAATTTCAGGAAAAATGACTACTTTTCATATGCTTTCAAATGGTATAGATTAACTTTAAGATCAACGGACTAGTTTTTGAATTATGGTGGGTGGAATGTTACAGGACGTGACATTTTTTGGTCAAGATCACAACCAATTCTTGTACAAATGCAAAATCGGTTTCCCCGACCGAAACCACAATACTTGGGGTACTTAAAGGGCATTTGACGCTCAAAACAAAAAGTACCTATAAACATGGATCCGGTACAGCTTATAGTTTTTGAGATATTCGTAAATAACATTTTAAAACATCACTTTTGGTGATGTTTTATCCTTACAATTCTCAAATACTATCTGAACAACGACCCGAGTTGTTATTCAGATATTTTTGCGGCCCCAGAAGAAGGTTTTAAGTAAAAACCGAAACGTCGGGATTGTAACACAGTAACGATTTTTGTGACCGAAACCTTTTTTGTTGTTATATATATATATATTTATA
>KZ651613.1:198447-210375 GCA_001010745.2 Gerris buenoi | reverse complement strand
GGGACAGAATGCTGTCCACCTAGTATGGGTTCCAGGACATTGTGGGATAGAAGGGAATGAATCGGCAGATCGACTGGCTAGGCAAGGTTCCAGTGTAATTCCTTCTGTCCCGGAACCAGTGGTAGGTATATCTCGCTGCGTTGTGAGGACCGCTTTAAAGAAGTCTTTGTTAAGAGATTTTCAAAGAACCTGGGAAAATGCTCCCAGAATGAGACAGTCCAAGTTGTTTATTTCAGGACCTTCTCATAAAGTTACTAAAACACTAATGGCCCTTAACAGGGGCACTTGTCATCTTTTGACTGGATTTATAACCGGTCACTGTCGTCTCAACAGACATTTGCAGCTGCTAGGCTTGGTTGAAAGTTCCACCTGTCGGCTGTGTGGAGAGGAAGATGAAACTCCTATTCACCTACTAAGCTGCTGCCCAGCATTGGCTCGTCTTAGATGGCAAACCTTTGGATTGTCAATTCTTCCCTTAGAAGATGTTAAGGGACTGGCTCTAAACAGACTACTGACTTTTTGTGAGTCTGTCAGTCTGCTCAGACTATAGAAGAATCAGGGAGAGAATTCTTCACTACCCCGGGTTTGCTCAAAGGACCCACCTAAGTGGTCTATGTCTCTGGGTTTTTAAACCCCCCGGGGGGGAAAAAAAAATAGGCTAATTATGACCTACAGCCCAAATTTCATTAAAATTGGACGTGGAGTTTTTAAGATATGTTGGTTCGCAAAAATTGAACAACAGACCAACCCACAGACTGACACAGAACCAAAAATGTTGCCTGATATCTGAAACGAATTTCTGCCTTGGAATTTTTGAATTTGGAGACCTAAAAATGGTTTGTTCTTCAAAACGATCACATAGCTTCCGTTACCTTTCGAAAGCTCGGAAGCAAAAACTATAAATGTAATAATGACAGAATATCTATAAAAATATGTCAAAAAAACAAAACTTGGCGGGGAGAGGCAAAGTTGGTGGGTCTCTAACATCTAGTACTTGTATAGGTATAAAATTAATTTTATAATTTAGGTATAAAATAACTACACTATCATTGATGTTATACAATTTAGGCATGGATACCTATTAATTTACAATTACTCTTACCTTATCGTACTCCTCAGGGGAAGCAAAGCGTTCCTTCTGAATGCGAGTCATATACACGACATCAGAGTCAGGTAAAGCTTCATCTAGAGTAGACATGACTTGCTGAGGAATGCCTTTAGATCTGACAAAGTCAGTAATGTGGGACGGCATGCCCAGTCCTTCGGGGGCAACATACCTCAGGCTCACGTTGTACAGTGTTACCAACCTAAAAAACAAAAAGTCAAATATTTTAATGGGGTACTTGTCTGTTTTTCACTTTTTGCATTGGCATTGGCCTAAAGGCGGAGATACACATGCCGTCAAATTGGGGAAGTATCTAGCATGCCAAAAGAGGGTATTTGCCAGTAGTGGCATAATAAGTATTTTTATATGCTTGCTTGTCAGCTACAGGTATGCCATTCAACATATCCACGTGCAGGTAGCTGGCATGTTCTTGTTCAAGCTACAGGCATGTGTATCTCCGCCTTTACAGACATACAGCTATAATATTGAGATATTTTCTTAATTATGTAGTTAAACAATTAAGTATGCTACATGTTTTTCAATACATTGTAATATTTTTATTTTATTAATACTTCCTTATATTTAATTTATTTTTATTACTTTTCAAATGATTTAAATTTTTATATTAATATCTGATAACAATGTATAGATCTTATCTACAGAATGAGTCTATTGCAATGGAGCTTTTTAATAAATAAGTCTATGAAATTAATAACTTCAACAAGCCATCCAAACATCTTAAAAATGAGATGACTACTTTTGAAGATAGGTGTAAATAATAAATGTAAGTTTGCGCCCATGCGGAAGATAAACAAATGTGCGCAGAAGGTTGGAACTTATAGGAGACTTACAATAGTTAGGAAGACAAATAGTTTTTTTAGGTATGTTGGTTCGCAAAAAGTCAGACAAATAGTTCTTCATCCAGACAGAAACAGATTTCTGTCATGGAATTTTAGAAATCCAACAAAATATTTTCCAAGCAAATAGCTACTTGCTTGGCTAAACCCGTACTTTTTTGAACACTTATGGCTCAGCATCTGCAATAGAAAGAGATATGGGGTTTGCGGGGTCTGAAAACTACATTCTTCTACTTTAAATTTCATATCTCTAACTTTAAAAACTATTGGGTGAAACGTGCAATGATGGATTGAAATAGGGTCTTAAAAAAAGTTGTTGTCCGGGTAGTAATCATTGTTTGATAGAATAAATTACCATATGGGGGNTTGTGGCTGAATTTCAATAGATCTACATAAAAATTGTCCGGGTAAAATAAGCCTACAATAGGCAAGTCAAATTTCAACTTATTTTTATGTAATTGAAGTGATGCATTTAGAATAATAACAGTTAAGAAGCAGTAGGGAAGATGAGTTTGATTGGTATACCAAAAAACGGTTTACATCGCCAATGTGTGTACGTTGGAAATATTTCTGTCCACAATTAGCAACATTTTACGAACCTTCATTTATCACCAAGGAAGCATTTCTTAATACATTTATCAGAGTTACCACTAGTTATATTCGTAAAGTATGCCTAACAGTATGTGATAACAAAAATCTAATTTATGAAGTATATAAAATCCTTACTTACTTTGTATGCCTAGCTAATATATTGGAAGTGCCACTATGCTGTGGTTACTTCCTGTAAGATACACTGAATTATACAATACAGCCTTCAATGACATGAGTTAGACACCCCTTATAAATTCCATTCCTACTTTACAACAGTTTATAACTTTTACAGCGTTATCTTTAATGACAGAAGTTGCACCGCAGAAGCGTGCTGGGCCCATAACGTATTATATTAGCTGTGAAATAAAGCACTATTCCTTTTAAAAATAGACTGCCAATTGGTGTGGCACATAGCTTCCTCGCATCCTATCCACGTACTTTATTGATTTAAATGTGTTTACAAGCCATTATTGTCTAATTAGTTTCATTGTTTCCCCTAGTTTTTTTTTTTAATCTGTCAAAATTGTTTTGATTTTTTACATGAATTAAAGTATCAGTTTAGAAAAGTTGAAGAGCACAAGTTAATCTGGGGCTATCTCCGGGTTACTTTTGATATACTATAAAAGTTTCATTCAAATCAGATAAGCACTTTTGAAGCTATAGGTGTAAATAAATGTATGTTTGTGCGCATGTGGAAGAGAAACAAATAGGTGCCGAAGGTTGAAACTTATATGGGACAAAACAAGACGTATTTTCTCTAAGAGAAAATTAATTTTTTTAATTGAATTTTAACTTTAAATTGAGAAAAGTGCATCAGTAAAATAGAAATAGTGTAGACGCACAGTTGGAAGACTAGAAATAATGATATAAAAAGGAAAAATGTGTATATAATATAATAGAAAAAATAAAGAAAGGCTTGAAGATGCCTCAAAGGAGGTTAAATATAGCCAACATGGAGTAGTTTTAAAGATTTATTAATGCCCTATAGACCTGAATACTGAAGAACTTATATGGGATCAATAATAGGCTAATTAGGGGGAAGGTTACGCGGCGTGAACGGGTTAACATGTACTTCTCGGTTGCTCCGCGTTTTTCTTTTCCTTAACGAGTTTGAGGTGACTTTTCGGGCCCGGAATTGTGTTAAGTATGAAGTTCGGTCTTTTTGAAAGGTTGTGAGCATATAGCTTTTAACAGCGCGAGTGAATTTACTTCGTATTCGGTTAATGAAGTTTGCTCTGCTGTTTGAAACGACGTGTATAAAGGTGGGAACAAAGGTCGTTCTTCCTGAACTTCCTAGTTCTTCTCTCTCCGCCTAACGTAGTGATTTTGTGGAGCGATGGATTTCCGAATGCGATGTTTTGCTTGCCAATTGTAGCAGCTCTGAAGCCTTTCTTCTTGACAGTTCGTTTTGTTTACATTATTCCGGGCTCGATTCGTCTTTGCTCTCGTTACCGCCGTATTAAGAGTTCTGTGCTTATTGAAGTGCTATCTTACATCAAATTAAATTAATTATATTTATTTACCTTTTCTTTTTCCCGGCACTACTCTTTCCTATCCTTTTGCTTCCTCTAAAGTTTCCCTCTACTCTATTTCTTCATACTTGCAATCCTTCCTACTTTCTTTATCTTCCTATTTCTTTATCTTCTTTTATATATTCTACGCCTCATTCTATCATTTCTCTTTCTTTTTCCTTGTAACTCTGTCTTTATACCTTCTATTATCTCATATATTTTTTATTATTATCCTATTTTCTTTATCTTATTTATACATTATATTTTTACCTTATTTAACCAATTATCTATTTTAGTACCTACATCTTATTTACAGAATCTTATAACTGCTTATCTATTTATTGGTATATTTTATTTATTAATTCCCTCCCCACATATTATTTTATCTTAACTTTTATTTCAGAATCTCTTTAATACAGTGGCTGAAGGTAAGTACCCTTTGAACTTATCTAGCACCCGGGCAGTTTCTCTGCTAGGGGGGGCAGGGACATCTGTCCTCTGCCCCAGATCCACAGTTGCCGGCCTGTCACAGGGCTCTGGCTTCTGTGNACTGAAAGCTGTCACTTTTTGATTAAGGCATGTAAACAAACAATGCGCTTTCTTTATTACACCGTCCTGTGTTTTGTTTATTGCCTCGGGAATGACAGTTCCCCGTGTCATTCTTGAGCGGAATTTACTATGAGAACCTCCTCTTTCTTCTCGCACTCTTACAAACAGTTAATCATATTTCACTCTCACTAAACTTGTTTGTTTACAAAACTTTTTTAATAATATAGGTAGAAATTTAAGTTTAAATTTTAAAAGTTTAAATTTTAAACCAATTTAAATTTAAATTGGTGTCCTGCTTTAAGTTTATGTTGTTTGTATTTGATTTTATGCATAACATTTTCAGTGTTAGTCGTTTTTGGTGGTTTTTCAGTGAGTAGAATATTATATTTATCTGTGTCTAATGCGTGTTTATTGTTGTGTGCGTGATCTGATTTTTCTAAAATTTATTTCTGAAAATTATATTCTTATAATTTTCAATTCTATAATTTTCATTCTTATCATTGTAGATCACTGATGAAGCTCAGGCTTCCTGAGCGAAAGCTTTGTATGAAATAAAGAAGTAAACCACACACACACACACAGACTTTCATTCCAACCAAACTCCTTGACACTAGTAGAATAATAGTTCAATAATCAAAAATCTTCAATCAAAATCTACAAAAATTGACTTTTCTACACTTTTACTTATACATATTATACTGGTCTCGATTTTTGATAAAAAATAAAAATAAATAATAATTTTAATAAAAAAAGGCAATAAAAACTCACTGCAACAGCACCAGGCTGAGGATGTCTTAAAACAATTACATCAGCATAACCAGCCATTACAGCAATTGTATCTAGAAACAAAATACAGATAATTAAACATAAAGAGAGAGAGAGAGAAAAAAATCAGTCCGAGACAACTCAGACGAACTTTCATATAAACGAGTTCATAATTACTTAGCCTAGTGTTTTCAGTTAATTAGTTTTCGTGTTTTCGTAACTAAATTCTATTATTATTGAAAAATGTATCACAAAAATAACTTCTAACTTGGCAGGGATATGAACTCAGTCGCTCTTTGTCCATGTTCAAAGCTATTTTCTCAGGAACTAAATTTTTCCAAGAAAAAAAGCTTATATTGATAGATTTGTATTTAAATGGATTACATTTTAGANTGCGAGTGAGTGTACAGTGCGGCCGTGCTTTAGGTCACCGACCATGGTGATGGTGAGCCCGTTAACAGTTCCTATCTCCTGTCTTATAGTGAAGACATCTAGTAAAGCCTGGGTAGGATGCTCTCCTGTACCATCCCCAGCATTTATCAGTGGCTTCCTACAGTGATGACTAGCTCTCTACAATATTACAAATAATACAATACACATCAATTACATTTTAAATCAAATCTTTTAAGTCTGTAATAAAATACTCTGCCAATTAGTGAGCCACATATTTTGTATATTTTAAAATGATTTTATACTATTAAAACCTATTATTGTTAAATTTATTTAATTTCCGCCCGTTATTTAAAACTGTCAACATTATTTTACATTAATTAAAATATCAATTTATTTTTATAGAAACTAGGGGGCTCCGCCTCCTACTCGCTTCGACCCCCGGCCCCCAAAGGCGGCTGCCGCGCGGCAGCTGCCTAGTATAGGTTATTATAATTATTTTGTCTATTTACTATAAGAACCAGGGGCCGTTTAAAAAGTTTAAATCCGCTGTAATAGTTTTTGCACTTAAAAATAAAGATGTTACCTCGGACAAAAATATTTTATATTCTAGACCTTAAGTTTCACTTTTAATGCGTGAGAGCCTCACACATATTTCTTTATTTGTTACCAACAAAAATAATGGTTTGTTTTGATTTTATGGAGTTCAAATATATATAATAACTTATCTAAATAAAACATATCTAAATAGTGACCGACAATTTTATCAAAACTAAAGTTATAATTATTAACATTACATTTTTGATAGACTTCAAATAGATATAATAACTCATCTAAATAGTGACCGAGACTTTTATCAAAACTAAACGTTATAATTATTAAGATAAAATTTATGATTAACTACCGATAAAAGTAAAGGTTTGTGTGTTAATTTGTTAATCTTTAAATAGATTTAATAACTTATCAAAATAGTAGCCGACAATTTTATTAAAATTATATTTTTGCTTTGTTGTGTACTGAAAGCTGTCACTTTTTGATTAAGGCAAGTAAACAAACAATGCGCTTTCTTTATTACACCGTCCTGTGTTTTGTTTATTGCCTCGGGAATGACAGTTCCCCGTGTCATTCTTGAGCGGAATTTACTATGAGAACCTCCTCTTTCTTCTCGCACTCTTACAAACAGTTAATCATATTTCACTCTCACTAAACTTGTTTGTTTACAAAACTTTTTTAATAATATAGGTAGAAATTTAAGTTTAAATTTTAAACCAATTTAAATTTAAATTGGTGTCCTGCTTTAAGTTTATGTTGTTTGTATTTGATTTTATGCATAACATTTTCAGTGTTAGTCGTTTTTGGTGGTTTTTCAGTGAGTAGAATATTATATTTATCTGTGTCTAATGCGTGTTTATTGTTGTGTGCGTGATCTGATTTTTCTAAAATTTATTTCTGAAAATTATATTCTTATAATTTTCAATTCTATAATTTTCATTCTTATCATTGTAGATCACTGATGAAGCTCAGGCTTCCTGAGCGAAAGCTTTGTATGAAATAAAGAAGTAAACCACACACACACACACAGACTTTCATTCCAACCAAACTCCTTGACACTAGTAGAATAATAGTTCAATAATCAAAAATCTTCAATCAAAATCTACAAAAATTGACTTTTCTACACTTTTACTTATACATATTATACTGGTCTCGATTTTTGATAAAAAATAAAAATAAATAATAATTTTAATAAAAAAAGGCAATAAAAACTCACTGCAACAGCACCAGGCTGAGGATGTCTTAAAACAATTACATCAGCATAACCAGCCATTACAGCAATTGTATCTAGAAACAAAATACAGATAATTAAACATAAAGAGAGAGAGAGAGAAAAAAATCAGTCCGAGACAACTCAGACGAACTTTCATATAAACGAGTTCATAATTACTTAGCCTAGTGTTTTCAGTTAATTAGTTTTCGTGTTTTCGTAACTAAATTCTATTATTATTGAAAAATGTATCACAAAAATAACTTCTAACTTGGCAGGGATATGAACTCAGTCGCTCTTTGTCCATGTTCAAAGCTATTTTCTCAGGAACTAAATTTTTCCAAGAAAAAAAGCTTATATTGATAGATTTGTATTTAAATGGATTACATTTTAGAATCAAAATTATCAGAACCATTTTCGAGAAATATATTTTTTTTTCATGTTTTTTCAGAGTTTGTTGAGGGGTAAAAACCCCCAATTTGGAGCTAAATTCATTTCTGGATTTCGCCTCGAGGTATGATTTTTCTGAACATGTATGCCAAATTTCGTCAAAATCGGCCAAGTAGTTTAGGCTCCAGGCATCTGCATAGACAGATATTTTTTGGACTCTGGGGACCTTACTGATAAGTAGGTACTTTTTTTTGGAATCTGGAGACTAAACGTGTAAATCCATCAAAATCTCGCCGCCACCATGCTTTCTCTATATATGAAAAAGTAAAAAGTAAAAAAGAGTCTAATTTAACATTTTTTTTTTTTTTTTTTTTTTTTTTTTTTTTACTAAAACATCTTTTAGACAAAGTATTACTAAATATAAAACCAATAAATAGTAACCCAGAGAATGCCTTCTTTACCAGCCCCAGATACCAGCTGAGAGGTTGATTAAAAATAGTGCTTCTACTGTAAATATATTGATAAACTTAATTATAATTGAAGATATAAATGAATAAAAATATGTATACTTGCCTTCAAGCGTCTCTCCCTTGACAACTGAAGAACTAGAGTGATCCATATGAACTACAGTTCCACCCAGACGATTCATAGCTGCTGTAAAACTGCAGCTTGTCCGCGTTGAAACTTCATAGAATACTGAGCCAAGCACTTTACCCTGCACCACACGTAAAAACATATTAAAACAACAAATTTATCACAATTTTTCATTTAATGATAAGAGAATTTTAGAAGAATGAAAGAGATGAGAAGCTTTTTAAGGGCAAAATTTACTTTGAAACAAATTGAAATTGATGACCCTCGCTTACACGACCCTCAATAACACGACAATCTCAATTACAAGTGCAATTCTCAAATCCCCTTGAGATTGCCACAACACATAATGTTAAATTAACCTCTATAACGGGACTATTATTATCCAAACAACCTCAATAACACAGATTTTTTCCAATTTAAAACATAACTCAGAACCTCTATAACAAGTTGTTTTGAGAAGTCAACCTCTATAACGCGACTCTATACAAGAATGAGGTACCTTGAACAAGTCTAGACTTGAAAACCCCGCCCATTAACCTCGATAACACAACTGATAGCCAAAATAACCTTGATAACACGACCCTCAATAAAAAGGGCACCTTGGTAACAAGACTGTTTCCTTAATCCCTTTGAGACATTTCTTATCGAGGCTTTACTGTCACATGATTGCCTCTAATTTGATTCTCGACTGTGGTTTTTCTCCAATGTGTGATAGCAACTAATCATGAACGAGGTGTAGTTCAATAACCAATCAACGACTTCACACAAGAACAATCAAGGTTTCGGCTTTTCTAAAGCAGTCTTCTTCAAATAATCTTGTACAAATGTTCTTATCCTACCCAAGTCATCCAGTAACCAACAGATTATCTAAATAAGGCTGCTTTAGCAAAGCCAAAATCAGTTTATTGTTTTAAGTACAATTTTTAGTATGAAGAAGTTGTTTTTTCTTTCTAATTTGATGTCTCTATTACTCTCATCAGCTGTTTAATTTTTTATGTTCTTACACTTATACCACTCTTCTACCCCCTAACCTTTTTCTTTCAATGTGTTGTTGTTCTTTCAATGTTGTTCTTTCAATGTTTGTTCCTTGTTCTTTCAATGTTTGTTCCTTGTTCTTTCAATGTATTTTCTTGTTATTCAATGTGTTGTTGTTCTTGTTGTTCAATGTGGCTTTTCTAATTGCTCCTAAAGCCCTGTTTCCATGACTACAAATTTGTCCCACAACAGTTGCCGGCACAAGTTGCAGGAGTTTGTTGAAAAGGAAACAGTCAGCAACATGTTGCGGGACAACATGTTTAGTAATGAAAACGAGGCTTAAAGCCTGAAATATGTCCCGCAACATGTGCCTGCAACTTGTTAGAATGGAAACGGGGCTTTAGTGGCCCTCTTCTGCGGCAGTACTTTCTCTATGAAGGAGGTCACACATGTCGAATTTTCCTTAATAGCCAGAATTTTACTTTTACAAGAGTTTCTGGGTTTATATCCTACAGGTAAAGAAACTATGGTAAGCGTAATCCATCTCACCCTAACAGAACATACAGCTTGGGCTAGCTGCTTTTCCTATTCAGTAAAGGTACGCACGCAACAGTTCTATGTCCTCACAACAAATGTGACACATAGAAGTAACCCCCCCCCTCGGATTAACAACAGTCTTGATATCTATCAACTTAAGTGATAGAAGCACCCTAATTAATTAATTACCTTTAGTATGTGGTCGAGAGGCCTGTCTTTATGAACGCAGTGCTTGTAGGTCTGAGCTAGATCGAAGATATGATTAAGCTGCTCTTTGTTGAACATATCGACAGAGAGTACGTGATGACTAGGTAAAAGGTGGGCGTGCGGATGAGCTAGAAGACCGGTGGGGGCCGGTGTCATGGATGTCAAGCCTGGTGTCTTACCGCTGATTAGTAAGGGTGAGGCCGGTCTTTCTACCGGTCTTAACGACAAATCTGTAACATGTTTAAACAAACTTATAGTAAAAAGTTGAGTTTATTATTTCATTTTATAGTATAGGGTCAGGTGGGGTAATTGTGAACAAAAATTGTTAGCCCTCTGAAGGGTTTATCCTTCAATTTATCAAAGTAGGGAAACCCAAGTTTTTGTAAAAACATTAAAATTTGTTCACAACTAACCCTAATTCTTAAAGCTCTTAAGTAAACCTTTGTTTTTTACACTTAACCCTTTCTCATACACACTCGAGGTCTTCATATTTCTCATAGACACTCGAGGTCTTCATATTTCTCATAGACACTCGAGGTCTTCATATTTCTCATAGACACTCGAGGTCTTCATATTTTTAAATTCTTAAAGCTTTGATGATGAGGAGGAATGAATAAGGAATTAGTACTCTATACCCACATATACCTAAAGAGCAATATAAGCCCTGATTAATAGCCAATTTTGTCAACTTTATAAGAGTAACATAAAATACAACCCTTGAAGATACCACAAAGATGTGGACACGACAAAAATTAATTATCGCAGTATCCAACGCACTTATAATCCCTGACTGAATTAAATTTATAATATAGTCTACTCTCGATAATTTGAAGTTGGAGGGACTTCTAAAAAACTTAGAATTATCAAGAGTTCGAATTACCAAATGGTGGGATCAGAGAAACGTATAAGGAGCAAGAAAAAATGTCATCATGTATGTTTTAACCAAACAAAAACAGTGTATGTGAGAACAAAGTACAGTATGAACAAAAAATAAAAAAACAAGGAAAATTAATTTCTTTAGAGAGAAAAAAAAGGTTATTACTTTTTGCTTTAAGGTACTTAAACGGATTTGGTCAATAGTTTTTTTTTTTTAGGGTGAATAATGATTCAAACTTTGGAGGGAAAAAACTCCCAGTTTCTTTAATGAATCACTTGCTTCGGTCACAGTTATTGTTGGCAAAGGTTCCAATTCATCATAATTTTCTTCATTTTCTCTGTCCGATGAAAGTATAATTGAAAAAAAGTATTAGTATCAGTCAAGTACTTGTATCTTTTACCATTAGGCATAGACCCGGATGAGTGAGGGAGGGATACTGTAAAACACTGTACTATGGAAGGAGGAGGAGAGAGAAGTTTCCAATCGTAGCATGTTCACACGTGTCTCTCCAGGAAGGAAGTTGGAATTGTCGATAGTTGGGGAGAGCAATTTCGAATTGCAGCGTGTCGATGTCTCCATTTATACAGAATTTTACTTCTGAGTGTACTAAATTACTGAGTGTACTAAATTACATTGTTTTTCTTCGAAATACTGAGAGTTTTCCGAGGGACTGAGCATTTGCTTTGAATTATTGGGAAGTTCGTATTTGTTGTGTACAACTGGCAACACTGGAGAGCCTGCCAAATCTGTGAGTCGAGTGGATGAACACGGACGGACAACACGTTGTGATGTAAACTCATAGACTTTCTATTACATAT
>KZ651613.1:156353-194823 GCA_001010745.2 Gerris buenoi | reverse complement strand
CCATGGAAACCAGTAGGTATGAAGAAATTTTACAAGAGACAAAAGTTGTAGACCTTTTAAATGCCAATCTAACGATACCTTAATTATTGAAATCAGTTCATAAATGAAGAAATTACGACTGTTTTATTGTTTGTGGCGTATAAATTATTTGTACAATTCTTATAATTTGTTTCAAAAAAATCATCTTAACTATTTAAATTTCATTTTAAGTTGTATTTATTATCATATTTAATTTTTTGGGAGGGATGTTTTCTTTATTAGCACATTTAAAAGTGATGTTGAGTTACATTTTGAACATTTAAGTAATCGTAATTTCTTTATTTATGAACCGATTTCAACAATTAAGGAATCGTCAGATTTGCATTAAAAAGTTCTACAACTTTTGACTCAAGCAAAATTTCTTCATACCTACTGGTTTTCATAGAATTCGACATTTAAAATTTTAAATGGCCGCCATTTTGAAATTTGATAAATTTGAAAACTAATATTTTTGGAAATGTTAGATATCGGGATGAGTAAGACATCTGTCAAGTTTCATAAAAATATCTTGAAGGGTTCTTGAAGTATATTTTTTTTTCAAAAGAAAAACAAAATGGCTGATTACTGCTAAACTAGGCCGAAAATGAAAAAAAATTTACTGATCGTTTTTGACTTATTTTTACATGGAGAATCATGTTCTGAATAGCACGCAACGCTTTTCTGGGACACCCTGTATATCTATAAATTTACTGTTTATCGCCTTTCTAAAATTAAATCTATGTCTCGAGTTTTCCATTGTTACAAGAAACGGAACCAAAGATGTTCCCTGATGTCTGAAACGGATTTACTGTCTTGGAATTTTGAAATCGGAGACATAACATTTTTTTCAGTTTTTCAAAAAATAACAGCTTCCGTCACCTTCAGTAAACTTGGAAGCAAAATAATCAGAAAATGAAAGGGATCATGTAACAATGAAAATGTAAGGTTAACAATAATCAGTACACCACAGATGTATATCAAATTAATTGTACAAAGTCTGTTTGTACCCAATTTGACTCCAAGTACTAATACTTATGACCTACTCAAGGTGTATGGAAAGTGCTAAATGCCGAACTATATCTCAGTTGTTAAAAAAATGTTAAACAAAAAAGCACAGACACACAAGTTTTAATCCAGTTTCTATAATATTGTACTTACTCAGTCTCTGCAACTTATAATCTGTAATCATTGTACAAATACCAATTAAATATTACGGATAATTGTAAAAATACCAATTATCTATCAGACTGAATCATCGTAAATTAAAATATTTTTGGAGGTCATTATAGTCCAGGAGATAGCGTGCAAAAAAGTGTCTGACTAACATCAAGCTAGAATTTTGTATACAAGTCAATCTTTTAGCACCTTTTAAGAATATGTGGTCGGCTAAGTTTGACTGCGGGACATAGCTTGGCAGTAAGCATTTGAAAAAAACAAAATGGCGGAGAGCAGCCATGTCCTGCCAATTATGGTGGACAGAATGATTTTTATGATCCTGAGTACAGAATTAGTTAGTAGACCAAAAATCAAGTCGATGTTATTTTCACACTTGATAGGTTAGTTATTCAAATATTACTAGATAGATAGATAGATAGAAAAATATTTGTATTTAAAGCAAATAAGCTTTATACAAAGGGGTGTAGCCAAATTACATCAAATTATAAATAACCAAGAAATAATAAAGAGCATTAACGACAAAAATTGGATTAACAATTACTCCTCCAGGATAAAAGATCTAGTTTTGAGAATATTTAATACATAATAAAATATGTTTTTACTATTGTTTTTGTTTTGGTAAGTTAATATGGAAGCAACATTAGTCGTGTCTGCCCATTCCTCACTAACTACGTGCATTGGAAGAAAGGATTTTCTTTGGAGCTCATATATTGGGCATCGTAAAAAAATATGACCTATATTTTCTTGCTCCCCAAGATTACATATCGGGCAGATTTCATTTGTTTTTATTTTGTGGAGCATCCCTCTAATTGTTAATTTTAAACTATCGAAACCCGCTGTTCTAACCTGTGCAAGGATACGTTGTACTGAATAAGGTAGAAATAATGATGTGTTTAGGTAATGATAGTCGGGGCTATTGCAGCTTGTTAATATTCGGTATAAACTGGAGTAAGATGAGGTTTGTATTCTGTCCAAGTCTTTTTGTCTAAGTTTTAATCCGTATGCTGTCTGTGTGTTTTGTATAAATGTCGAAGAGAACGGTGCTGTTAGTACTAAGTTGGGGTCGACGTCTATTGTGGCTAGTAACTGCTTTACTTGAGAAACCCAGTTATATTTTACTGTATTACCTTGAACCGAATCTAAGTATATTAGACGATTAAAGCACTGCTTCACGAGACTATCGTCCTCCAAGCAATGTATTCTGTTTATAAACTTTAACACTTGACCGAGGATTTTAATTGAGACATGTTGAACGTCGAACTCTTGCCTCACAATATAATGCGGAGTATTGACGTTTAACGAGAAATAATTTTTAAAGAAGTAGTTTTGTAGAGCTTCTAATTGCTTAAGGTATCGAAGAGACCATATCGGAGAGGCATACAAGAGAGTTCCAAGCACGGATGCGTTATATACTTGCTTGACAGCTTTAAAGGAGCGATTGGATGCTTTAGCAAGAGTTTCTTTAACTGCACCAGATATCGCCCTGCAGCGTGCTACTGTATATTTAGTATTTTCTTCGAATAACCCTCTTTTGGTAAAATATACTCCAAGGTAATTAAAGCTAGTCACTTCCTCAAGAATTTGATTATTATAGTAGCACTTGGGGCGATTTTGGGACAGATTGCCCTTTGATACTATCATGACTTTAGTTTTATTTGTATTCACTGTCAAACCGTTGTCTCGACAGTATTCATCGAGAATTTTCAAAGCTGAATTTAGCTGGATTACCGAGTCTGACATTATAGTGAGATCATCTGCGTAGGCTAACAGACTAATGTTTGTTTCACCGTTGATGCTTACACCCTCGTATCCTCTTGCTTTAAAGAACGCGTCGATATCGCTAATGAAAAGGTTGAACAAAAGAGGTGATAATATTTCACCTTGAAGCACGCCTTTTAATATAGATATTTCGTTCGATTTTTCGTTTTTATAAAGAATTTTGGTTTTGGCTTGATTGTATAAACTGATTAATACCCGTAGAAATTTTGAGCTCAAGTTTACTCCCTGTAGTTTTTTTATTAGTAGGTGATGATCAAGGCTATCGAAGGCCTTTTTAAAGTCAACAAAAGCGACAAATAGTTTTCTTTTCGGTAGTCGGATATGATTTTGTATCAATGAATTTAATATAAAGATATTATCGCAACAGCTTTTATTCTTTTTGAACCCTGATTGAGAATCAGGGATCAACTTATGTTTTTCTGACCAAAGTCGGAGCCGGTTATTGAGGATGGATGTGAATATTTTTGTAATGCAGTTAATGAGTGCTATTCCTCTGTAATTATTTAAATCGGTTTTTTCTCCCTTCTTGTATAATATTACAGTACATATCTGGGACCAATCACTAGGAGTACTTTCCAGTTCTAGGATTTTATTATAAAATAAGTTAAGGTGTTGCAGCCATTCTTGGGGGAGATATTTGAAAAAGTCGTAGCTAATAGAGTCAGGACCGGGAGTTGTACCACTCTTACATGCATTGATAGCCAGTGTCATTTCTTTATTTGTAATGGGTGTGTCAAGGTCAGGGTCAGTCAACTCTGTAATGTTATTGTCGGTCAGTTTTTGTTTGTTATCAGTAGCAGAGTACAGGTGTGAGTAAAAGTCTTCCCATTCATCTAATCTTATTGAGCCGCCTTTGTTTTGTTTGGTTTGTTTATATTTATTTATTGTTTTCCAGAATTCCTTGTTATCTTTAATATTTGAGAGTTTATTTATTATTTCTAATTTGTAAGATTTCTTTTTTAATCGGAGTGTTTTTCTATATTCATTGATACATTTTTTAACTTGTGATTTAAACGGTTCTTGAAAACAAGCTTTTTTACATATTCTAGCCGCCTTTCTTGCAGCTTTTTTTAGAGAGTTACATTCATTGTCAAACCACGGCTTGTTGTGTTTTTTAGGTGTTTCTCCCAGTGTACTGTGTTTGATTTCAATATGTTTTTTCATACCCAGATCGTCGGCTACATTTTTTATGGTATTTATAAAAGAACTATTTATAATGTTTAAGGGCGCGGATTGCATTTTTACCATCAGATCTTCTGATAAAGCTGATTTCATACTGGTTGCATACTGTGAGCGTAGATTTACATCCCAATTATATTTATCAATTTTCACTAATGGCCTATTTTGGTACAAAGGCGAATCAAATAAACTTTTATCAAGGGTGAGCGAGAGAGGGAAGTGGTCCGATAATTCGTAATATTCTAATATTTTCATATCTATAATTTCGGTCAAGCCTGGGAGCCTACACCATACAAGATCTACTGTACTCTGTCCATTCCAGTTCATACAGGTGTAGCCGCCCGGCCTGTCCGAAAATGACCTTCCGTTTAGTAGTACAAAGCCGTAACCTTCAAGTAGTTCACACATTTCCCTCCCGCGCTTATTCACCGTAACATCTAAATAAGTTCTTGTTTTACTTAAATTTCCTATGTTATCGCAATCAGGGATTTCGTGGTTTAACCCTCCGACTCTCATATTGAAGTCCCCTCCTAAAATAAATATCTCGTCCTCCTCATTCCTAATTATATTAGACAAGCTAGTGCTTAATGTATCGTTTACGTGTTCCATATCTAAATCCGGTTTAAAATAGGCATTCCCAAGAATAATGTTTAAGCTTCCATATTGTAGTTTTACAAATATCCAATATTGATTTTTCTCTATAACAGATATTTTTATATTAGGATTAAGTAGAAGGACAAGTCCTCCGCTGGAGCGGCCTCTGCTCTTCTCCCTGGTTGCTGGTGTGGAGACGGCCTGATAGTTGGACCACTGTCCGGTGTCCGGTGCCTTCACTTCATTTGTCCTCCACGTCTCACTTAGACACATCACCTCACACTCGGTAAACTCCTCGCAGTTCTCCAAAAAGTTGTCATAGCCTTGACAGTTCCAAAACAGCACAGTTAAATGACGGCTCCTTCCCATCACATCCTCTACAAAGCAGTGCTGACCCTCGATGTCACCTATTACAAGCTCCTCGCCATCCCCCTGCCTCCTCCTCGGCTCGCCAGGCCCCTGCCATTGTCATTTCCTATTAGCTATTTTTCTTTCAAAATTGTGTAAAATAAGGCATGCATCTAGGCCAGTTATAGAGTTAAATTTTTCAAAGCCACATTCGTTTCTGTGAACTATGCCATCTAAAGTCTCTGTCATCGAAAATCTATTTCCTTCTATTAAGAGATAGTCCGTATTTATCTTTACTCTGCAATTGGTACTGTGCTTAATCTCTTTTTGTAATGCCAAGAGTCTTGCTCTTTTTTTCCGAACTAAAGTCGAAAAATCGCGTTGGACACTGTAATTTGTCCCCGCAAGTTTGTAGCAGTTTCGAAGTATGTTGAGTAGATCGCTATCTTTGGGAAAATGAGCTATGATCGCCTGTTTAGGACTCAAATTATTGAGAACATGGGCCCTATTAATTTCTGGTTGAAAATTCAGATGTAGTTTGTCTTTGCAGAATTGATCGATTAAATCAAAGCAATTTGATTTATCGGCAACTGGAAGACCCCAAAATACTAAGTTATTCCTTCTACCCCTGTTCTCAAGCTCGTCTACTTTTTTTGTTAGATGAAGATTTTCCGTTCTAAGCTGTGAAATTTCGTCTTTTAAGAGCTCGTTTTGTTTAACGACGTCGGCTATAGTTTTTTTAATCTGATCTAAGTTTGTGGCCAGAGGATTAAGTTTTTTATCTAATAAGGCTTCAAAAGCTGAGAGATCCATGATTGGTTTTTTCTTAGGTGGATGATTGGGAGAGGTGTTTTGAGGGGGGCTAACTTCTGATCTCGCTCGTTTCGATGATTCTGTTACTAACCCCTTAACCAGTGGCTTCATTAAACGCAATAAGTAAATAAATAAAATCGATTATTAACAGCGATATAGTGGAAAAGTGCGTTCGCGGCGGATCAATGTGAATTAGAATACAGAGTATCGATGATTACCTAATATCGATACAGTGGCGGCTACGTCAGCGGTCGAAACAGTGCTGCCTTCGTAAGGAGTGTTGACTATTGGAAGCCCGTTCAAGGACAAGATTACGGTGAAATCGGTAAGCCTCGTCTTGTAATATAGCTAATGGCCGTTTTTTCACAGTTTTTACTACAACTTTGACTCGTTATTTATGAAATTAAACTTACTGTTTTTCCAGATACGAATATCAAACTCGAAAAAGCTTGCGATAATATCCACTTATGCACAGTTACACGACCGAAAGCCAGCTATAATACACCGAAAAATGAAAAAATAACGGAGCACGATACGAACACAACAAAGCCAATATGGCTACCCCAAATATTACTAAAAATCAACGTGGTCACCTGTCAAAGGACAAACTAACATCAACTTGATTTTCGGTTAACTAACTAATTCTGTACTCAGGATTATGAAAACCACATTGACCACCATAATTGGTGAGACATGGCCGCTCTCCACTGGCTTGTTTTTTTCATACGCCTACTACCAAGCTATAGCGGGACGCAGACGAACTTAGCCGACCACGTATTCTTAAAAGGCGCTAAAAGATTGATTTGTGTTCTATTCTAGCTTGATGTTAGTCAGACACTTTTTTGCACGCTATCTCCTGGGCTATTAAGATTAAATAGTTCTAAACTTAACTTTAATTAGAAAGGGCTAATTTATAGGTATTATTATAGAAAATCTACCTGAGACTGTAAGCTGGTCGACTTCACCTAAAGCTGGAGAAACGCTAGTGGGGAAGGCAGGGCTGAGTCTACTGTTGGCCAAACTTGACATAGCAGGAGGCTCTATTAGACTTACTGTCTTCTTTAGAGCTGTCTTCCACTCTCGTACATTCTGACCGAAACCAGGAGGAACCAAAACCTAAAAAAAAGAAGATATTAAAACTTTAGAGGAACTATAGCTATTTTTAGACAGTTGACTTCTGAAGCAATAGTATTGGCCGGGCAGAGATTAATTTTATTTTTCCTTTCAGTTAATTAAATTTGTGTATCATCTTCACTAATTGAGTTGACTTTATTTTCTTCTTTTATAATTATATTGAAGGTAAGTGGATCCTTTAAGGGTAAGGATAGGAAGAAGAAATACTGCTAAGTTTTACTGTGGCGACATTTCGGCTTTCCCAGCCAAAAAATCATCTAAAGTAGCCCTCAAGCTGAAGCGTTAAAAACAAGTTTGAGTTCTTTAGTATCTGGGAACTAGTTGTTCACCACATCAGAATCCATAAAAACGGAGTAATCATTGCCACTCAAAGGCAATTAACGCACAACAATATCACAAACGACTAAAAACTAAAATAACTCTCAACACTAAAAACAATTCACAGAATAACTATATCCTAATATCACAGAAAAAATAACTAACAACAATAATAATAAAACAAATCGAACAAATCGAGCGAGTCTCATTGTCCATGGTACTAGTTGATTTTTAACGATTTAGCTTGAGAGCTATTTTAGATGTTTTTAACAACTTTACTTATCAATTTGATGTGAGCATGCGTATGAAGGATATATCGTTCCACTCGAATTGCAACCAGATTATCTAATTAGATCTTACTTTATGTTCCTTGTTTGGTAAAGTAGACTAATTTTTATGGTAAATACATAGTGACACAGGTAACATTTTACTCATCACTAGATCATTGAATATCAAACCCAATCAACCAATATCATCCAGTAAATAAGCAGGGGTGCAGAATATGTTTGACTACCCCAAATTTCCCCAGAACATACTTTTTTTTCATTAAAATTTCCCCAATCAACCTTTGCGTTGATAACCGGAAAACAGCCTATCCTTATTATAACGTTTACTTATTAATTCTACTGATGGTCTAGGTACGTAGTTTGTTTCTTCTTCCTTGACATTCTCAAAACGCACAATTCACCTTTTGTTTACTTTTGAAGTTGACAGTGTGCACTTAAATATACCTGCTATAATTATATAATGCTATAATAATTACATGTATTATTATAGTAGTATGGCACGCGGTACTCAGGTAATCACTTCAGAGATATCTGATAAAAATAAATTATTTCACACACTGTCTATAAAGCGATAATTTAAAATATATAGGTAGGTAACTACCTATACCTAATTAAAGAAAATATTTATAACTTAGTATTTCGCCACTTATATATTTAATAAAAACAATAAACCAAATGAAAAATAGACTGCCAATTAGTGTGGCACATAGCTTCCTCGCATCCTATTATGTACTTTATTGTTATATTAACATTAAACTTATTGTTATATTCATTAGCAGTGTAATACCGTGTTTGCACACTGCAATATCTCTCACATATGGTTTATTGTTATATTACTTTATTGTTATATTGTTTTATTGCCTAAAAAACTATTCATAGTTTTAGCGATCTTTAACACTTCATAGCGGTGTCACTGTTGGTTTTACTAAAACTGGTATTTGAAAATAATGTTTGTCTTATTGAATAGATGAAGTTTGATTTTTTTCCCGGCCTAAAATTCCAATTTTAAATTTAAAGTTCACGTTTACGTGAGCGTTACATGTGATCGCGTGGACGGATAACCTAAAACGAACTCGTCCTGGGCATTGGTAAAATAAATATGTCTATCAAATTTCATCACAATCGGTCAAGAATTACTCAAGTTATCGTCGGACGTTTCATAATTCGTGGACACACAGACAGACAGGAGACCAAAAATGTTCCCTAAAAGTAGTAAAAGTTTTTTGTTCTCAAAAGTGAACACAATGCTTCCGTTACCTTCGGTAAGATCGGAAGAAAAATAATAAAACTTAATAAATTAAAAATGTTTAGCAGTTTATATTTGTCCAGATTTTTCTGCCATTGTACACGTAAAAAAGCAAACAAATTAAATACAAAAACCACTGAAAATAACCGATTTAGATGCAAGATATAATATACTGATTTCAAACACAATTGCCGACAGACACAACATCGATCACCGAATTCGAAAACTATCTCAGACCCTTCTTCTTTCTTGCAGGTTTAAAAAAGGAGTAAGTATTTAGGTAATTCGTTTAAAAAGAGAAAAGTTAGACATAAGCATAAGACATTTTATTGTTCTAATTTTTCATTTACTTCACCCCCTCCCCCCATTTTTCCCTACCAAAATTTCCCCAGCCCTCCCCCGATTTCCCCCGAACCTTGTTCGGGCGTTCGGACATATTCTGCACCCCTGTAAATAAGTAGCTACTGTGTAATAATAATTCAATTGATAGGATCCAACAGAACTATAAGTGCAACGCTATTAACAAATATGATTAAACTTTAAAATAAAATTAAGTTCAAATTAAGAAATGACTTACCTGTCCTTCGATGAAAGCTATTTCTCCTCTGATTACAACCCTGTGTACCGAACCCTTGACTTTTAATCCAGCGAATGGTGTCCACCTTGCCTTGCTGAAAGGCATTGCTTGAGGTATCTCCCATTCTGTGTCCATATCAACTTCTATGTAGGTATTGCGCTGTTCAGGAAGGTTGAATATCCTCGTCGGATTCTTATACATTTTGTCAACTATATCCTGCAAAAAAAAAGAAAAAGATAAAAAATTAAAATATTATCCATATATATATTTTTTTTTAAATATTATCCACATAACAAAAATTGGTATATAAGCATAATATTAGATAGATTATAATTAGACTAGGCCCTTGGCAACGGGCTTGATTGTTTACTGAGGAAAAAAGTAAAAACTAAGTAAATTAATTTAAATAAGTTATAAAAGTCGAACCTCCACACAACGAACTCGATAGTTCCGGAAAAAAAATTTGTTGCATAGAAATTTCGTTATATAGAATTTCTTTTACTATAGAATCACTTAGTAAGAATCCATGGGACATAAAAAAAATTGTTATTAACGATTTTTTTGGAAATCGTGTAACGAAGTTTGCGATTCGAGACTCGTCCTAGTGTAACATTTTTACAGATTAATTCTTATATCTATAGACCTGCAAATCAAAACAAACATTTATATTTATTGGAATAAATGTGGTTGCCTTAGCGAAGCAATCTTTTTTTTCCAATTAAATTTCCCATAACCATTTCTTAATCCTGAAAAAATTAAAGAGATCAATGCATTCTAGAACTTAAGTTTCACTTCTAATGAGAGCCTCACATATATATATATTTTTTTTATATATTTACATTAATTTCAAGTTAACCATGCTTCATGTTATTTGTTATGTGCATCTCCCTTGCGTCCTGTATTTTGGCTGTAGAGATCACACAATTAAAAACAAATCCATGTTTTTAAACAGAGGCAGTATCTCGTACCTGTATAGTTAGTTTTCCTTGGTTCACAGCAGTGAGTAGTAGTGGCAGAATAGTCTCCAAGCCAGGCATACCTGGAGGAGGATTATCACTGGTCTTCTCTTCAAGAGTATGGGGTGCTGTAACAGAAAACATACTGGATTTGAAATGTATGTATATTTCTTCCTAATACAGTAGAACCTTGCTTGCACGGCCCTCAATAACACTACAGCCTCAATTACAAGTGCTATTTCAAATCCCCTTGAGATTGACATAACACATAATGTCCCCTCAACAAAAAGAGCACCTTGATAACAAGACTGTTTTCCTAATCCCCTTGAGACACTTCTTATCGAGGTTCTACTATACCTTATATTATCGCATCAAGTATTACAAAAGAAAGGCAAGGAGAAGAGTCAGTTCTTTAATACCTCTGTTCTACTAATACCTCTGACACTACTTTTAATTAAATCAAATAATCATGAATTTACTGTGTGGTGCAAAACACTTCCAGGGTCCAGGGGCCATCCAATTACTTTTTACAACAATCGTATTGGTGACAAGAATTAATAGTAGAGGGTGGGAAGGCCTGGTCTAGCAAGCAGACTAAGTTTGGATCCTTTTATGTCTAGCAAGCAGACCACGTTTGGATTCTTTTTGCCTAGCAAGCCGACCACGTTTGGATCCTTTTTGTCGAGCAAGCCGACCACGTTTAGATCCTTTTTGTCTAGCAAGCAGACCACGTTTAGATCCTTTTTGTCTAGCAAGCAGACCACGTTTGGATCCTTTTTGTCTAGCAAGCAGACCACGTTTGGATCCTTTTTGTCTAGCAAGCCGACCACGTTTAGATCCTTTTTGTCTAGCAAGCAGACCACGTTTGGATCCTTTTTGTCTAGCAAGCTGACCATGTTTGGATCCTTTTTGTCTAGCAAGGAGACCACGTTTGGATCCTTTTTGTCTAGCAAGCAGACTAAGTTTGGATCCTTTTATGTCTAGCAAGCAGACCACGTTTGGATCCTTTTTGTCTAGCAAGGAGACCATGTTTGGATCCTTTTTGTCTAGCAAGCAGACCACGTTTGGATCCTTTTTGTCTAGCAAGCAGACCACGTTTGGATCCTTTTTGTCTAGCAAGCAGACCACGTTTGGATCCTTTTTGTCTAGCAAGCAGACCACGTTTGGATCCTTTTTGCCAACCCCAGAATAACACAGCCATTTCATCACCACCGCAGTCTTACTCTCATCTCTTTGTTTGGATTATAAAAGAGAGGGTGTCTTGCCATTTTAGTGATCCAAGAAGTGCAGTCTTAGTATATTCTTCCCACACTCCTATGAAGTGGTAAGCTGTCTCCCCTTTATGTCTCTGGCAATAGAACCATAAATCCCAGTGTTGACACAACTATGCAATTTCCTAGACATGAATTACTACAAATTTTTATTTTTTTAACTCGTAATTCATAGTATAATTTTTTTAAATCAAATTTATTTATTTGAGCACAAGTAATTTTCACAGTATTTTAGTTTTAATATCTATTTATTTATTTATTCACTTTAAATTATGTTTTATAAGAGTAGTCTTAACTTAAAAACTCAAAACAGGACGAATATTGTTCAATAAGGCAGTCCTAGATAAGTTCTATCTGATAGGTTTACTAAACCATGCTAACCACTGAACCGTAAACTCTGTAACTAAAATAGCCAAAGATAATTTATCTCATCACTGATACATGAAGCAAAATAACACAAGTGAACAAAAATAACAAATTTAAACCAATAACATAGAATAGTTTGTTGTTTTTTTTCCATTGAGTAAATTCTCCTAATTTTTTTCCCCCAAAATTCCACTTACTTTAAACAAATTTTTTGTATCAAGATCTGTAACATGAATTAAATATATCAAACTCAAATTATTGATTAAACACTTAGAAAAATCTATTATAATTTGCTTTTATTAATTATATTATAAGATAATTATACAATTATATAATTAAAATGGATGTTATTTAAAACAGAAACTATGAATCAATTTATTAAAATAGAAACAGACAATAAAAATAAAATAGAACAGTCCTGAATATACTCGTATTAATTTTGTTAATATTACTTACTTCTATTAATAATTTAAAGTAAGTTGTAAACTCTGAGTATAATGTAAACAAATATTATTAAAAAAATAATGAAATTCAATAAAATGATGTAAGAGGGGAAATGAAGCAGAAAAAGTTACGATGTAGGAAAACAAACACACTGGAAACATAAGAGAAAGAACACAGCTTTGATTAAAGTTTTAAAAATTTAGCTTTTAAGAACAAAAATAAAAATTTTTATATGAAATGGAAGCCTTCTTAACTTGCCATTCTGGGACTAAATAGCTGGATAAGATAATACAAATAAAACAGAAATTTTAAACATTATAGTACACTGTACACCAAAATCTCAACAATTCAACTACTAATAAACAGCTTGGTTTTCCGGTGAAATCTGCGTCACGAAGGGGATGAAGTCTGACGTTTCGCTTCCACTACAGGAAGCATTCACGATACACCACACCCCTGAAGATACTTCCAATAGTGGAAGCGAAGCGTCGGACTTCATCCCCTTCGTGACGTGGATATCACCAGAAAACCAAGCTGTTTACCAAGCTGGCTAACCCGCGGAAGCCTGCGCACCAAGTTAATTCAACTACTGTTTAACATAAACTCTGGCTATTCTAAAAGCAAAATTAACCGGTTTATATACAAATTATATACTAGGATTCCGATATGCTTCTCGGAATCCTAGAAGCCAAATCGGCTAACTCAAAGCCGAAATCAGTGAATTGATTAACTATAAAATTACTAATTACAAAAAAAAGCCTTGATAAATACCAAGTTGTGTTCAATCTATAAATGAAAAAGCAGGTGGAAATGTAACTATGTGGCACTCTGAGTTCAAGCCACATCAGAGAAGTAGAAATGGGTCTTACCATGACATTAGATCTACACACGTTCACCATATAGCCTGAAGATATAAACAATACAACAAATTTCAATAAAAATATAAATGAGTGCTTGACACCATCATGTCTGATGTAATAATTTTGTGATGCAATTGCAAAATTATTTGCGAAACTCTGTGTCGTATTGTTAACCCATTGACTTATAGTTTTTTTTCCACATCCCTCAGTGATTGAAAAGGAATTACAAAACAGTTTTCTTTTCATGCAAATATTAATCACTAGGTGAGTAAGGAACCCGCAAAGCTGGTGGGGGACTGGGTGGTTCGGAGGCTAGAGTGCTTGCCTTGTGATAAGGCAAGTTAAGCAGCATCGAGTCGGGTCAGAAGGTGACCGCAGCTCTGGGTTCGATTCCCGGACCAGGCCCCCTGCTCAATGTCCACCCAGCATTGTTTAAACAAATAGGAAGCTCCTCGAAAGAGTGGCGCCACCAGGTTTCGCCCAGGAAACCATGATGATGACACTTCTTGTTGTAATACAACTAGGAGGGGGAGTCATGGTTAACGACCATATCTTCACACGAGTGTGTGAAGATTTCGGTCCCTAACCCGGGTTTGCTCAATGTGTCCACCTAAGTGGCCTGAGTCTTCGGGTGTAAAAGTCCCCCCAGAAAAAAAGGAGGGTGCAGCAAGTCCAATCTTAAGTCAGTCAAGGCTCGAGGGGATAATTCTTAATTTATTACCCACAGCTGATTTTTAGCATCTTTCATTATAGTGAAAATGATGTTTGGTAGTCTACACCTAACAAAAGATTGACACTGACAGAGTACCTCTGTATGAAGAATAATTCTTACTAATTTGCACCTTAAATAAATCTGGATTACTTATTATTGGATCAGTTATCCAATGGGACATGGATGACCTGAAGGTAATAATTGAATTATTTATTGTTCAGTTGATATTGCAACATATTATGAGAACATTTTTTAACTTAATTATGGACTCCAGGTCTGATGATGTCAGGTCTGATGATGGGTGAAATATAACCATTATAATTAATAATTTTATACAGTAAATACCCCGGACTTACTTAATAAAGAATACTTAAAAAGGTGGGACCACGAAGTATTACCTAAGTCGTAAATTACGTAAGTCGAAGTATGCACTTTGATACTCATTAAATATCCACTTTTTTGTTATTTCACAATAAATTAAGTTGTAGATTCACATTGACAGGCTGCATCTTCTTATCTAATTTTGATGTATAATCACATGAAAAGGGAGATTTTATAGGTACAGAATCGACACCCTTCTTATCACTTTTAGCAGCAGTTTCAGGTGTTATGTAACTCCAAATTTATTTAAGTCAGGATATTACTGTACTCACCTTATACTTTTTATAATCTTATCTTATCCGATCTAAAAAATCAATACAACCGAATTCCTAAAATTTGTAGTATACCCTTTGTAAGTTATAGTCTTTTTTGTAGCTGTCTTTTCTCCCAAAATACTAAGACAATACTACAGAAGAGGAATATGTTAAAGCAATTTAAAGTATAAATAGATGGAAGCACAAATCTATAAGAAAAGCTTACCATGGTCCGTAGCGAAGCAATCGATAATGTCAAGGTTATCCCATAGAGCCTGACGATCTTCCTCAGTGCAAAGAACTGGCCTGACTTCAGACTTGCCTTGGCCTAGAGTGGACTTAGCACTATTTGTCAGGAAGAGGTGGTGTGGACAGACTTCACACGTGACACTTAGACCCTACAAAACAAATTATAATCATTTAAGAGAGATTTTCTAAGTAAATTAATACATAAAGACAAATTGGATTTAAAAGACTGATGTATATTTACGTATAGTTAAGTATTACAAGTTCCGCTAAGTAGTAATGTATAATACCTTTTCCTTAGCTGCCCTGATAATCTGTATCTCTTCCTTTCTAGCAACATGACAGACATGTATGGGTCGATTGTGAAGTGCTGCGAGTAAAAGAACAGCTGCAGTGGTCTGACCTTCAGCATGAACGCAGAGGGGAGACCTCTTGGGCCACTCATCAAAATGCTAAACATAATAAAGAAATATTAAGATCTCTTCTACTTATTAAAGAATTGCTCAAGTTGGCAACTAAATTAAACTATACCACTCAAAGTTCACATTGGAGGTGGAGAATTCACTTATAAGCTGATCTAAAGAGCTAGCTCTTGCAAGAGAGCATGTGAAAAAAGAGCAGTAACTCTTCCTCCTTCCTTATCAGCTATGCTCTGAGCTAATGAAAGAAAAGGCGATAGGATAAAAGGAGATAGAGGTAGAGGTCTGGTTATACTTCCACTTTCTCTAGGCAATGCCCAAGCGCTAATAGCTCTTTTCACTTCTACTCTGCTCACTGATCATATTCAACAAATAGAACCTCTAGTCCTACCCCCTTCTACTCAAAGCGATCTTGATCCCAATCCGATGATCCCCTCACCCCTTCCTTGTTGGCACTATCCTACACTGATAGTGAAAAGAGCCTAAGAGAAGCCTAAGAGAAACAAAGAAAGGAATAGCTCTGGCAATGAGTAGGCTCAAGATAGTAGCTCTTTTCATCCCTTGTCCTCTTAATGATTATTTTCAATCAATAGAATCCCAAACCTCCCCTCTCGGCTGTAATAGCGATCCGATCCTGATCCTGTTAACCCTCCTAACTTTAGATCCTTAACATTTGCTTCCACGCAATTTAAGATTCATTTTTTAAGTTTTCGGTAGTATTCATACTACAGAGAGTTTAAATTTTAAATTAAATAAAGTTATAATTATTATTAACAATGGGAAATAGACAGAGATAAACAGACTCCGGCACCAGGACTCGAACCACGGGCCTCTATATTACCGTTACAGTGCTCTAACCATCGGGATTAGATATCGTTATAGACAGTGGAAAATCGTTCTCTGGTATAGCTTAGTTGGTTAGAGCACTGTAATGGTAATATAGAGGCCCGTGGTTCGAGTCCTGGTGCCGGAGTCTGTTTTTCTCTGTCTATTTATCATTGTTAATAGCAATTTAAGATTTGATCAGTGCTAGCTCAGTGATATTTATTCACTCTCCCTTCTAGTTTAAGATCAAAATACAGTAGTACCTCGATAAGAAGAGTCTCAAGGGGATTAGGAAAACAGTCTTGTTATTGAGGTGCTCTTTTTAATGAGGGTCGTGTTATCAAGGTTATTTTGATTATAACCCTGATTGGTTATTTTTTATCGAGGTTAATGGGTGGGGTTTTTAACATTATGTGTTATGGCAATCTCAAGGGGATTGAAAATTGTGTTATTGAGGGTCGTGTAAGCGAGGTACTACTGTAGTTAAGTGTTAATCACTCAATTATGTTTATCATAATTGAGAAGAATTTATCATATTAGAAAGATTTAGGTGTAATTATAGAGAGAATGAACTCACCTTGATCCAGACAGTAAGGTCAGGTAACTTGAGTGTGTTAAAGGTTTCATTAAGGTACATCTTAAGTCCAGCAGCTTCTGATGCTAATTCATGTACGCCCGAATAATTCTCAGCTGTGGCTCCAACATAAATAGCATAATCACATCTTGCCTTTTCACTTGCCAACTAAAAATAAAACATAAATTAGTAGTGAAATAAAAAAAAACACGTAAAGATGAATTAAAAATCTCTTAACACATACAAAAACACATTACGTGTTGTTAATATACCTGTTGAACTAGGTTGAAGGTCTGCCTGTCGACGCAGGCAGGGTTGGTATTAGGCATGGCACATATCATAGTAATACCACCAGCTAAAGCAGCAGCTGTACATGTAGAGAAATCTTCTTTATGCTCCGCACCTGGTTCTCTAAACAAGGAAAAGCGTATCAAAAAATAGTATAAATAATAATCAGTTGTTAGGATGCAGTGCATTGATTCCTCTCCACAATATTATCTAATTTATAAGACTACCCTACACCACTTGAAACTACCAATTTACTTTAAGATGCTAAGCATATAAAATGTCGGTCCCAAAGCATTGAACCTAGAACACAGGCATGTGAAGAGGGAAGGAAAAGCAATATGCTAACCAGAGTTAAGGTTTGTTTTCCTAGACTTAGCTTGGGCGTCTATTGCTGGAGTTAAGAAGAGGAAATCTTTAACTATAATCATCTAGCAGTAGTAGTAGTAGTCTAGTACTTCCTACTAGAACGGCTAGGATGAACCACTTGTTCAAACCTTGCAATTAGGCCATCTTTCCGGCCCTTTTTACACCCTGTGGTGGAGAGGTCCAGCTACTTCACACATCATACATTTGTGCATTGTACAACCGAAGAGGTCATTGGTAAGCTATATAAGTGTGGGGAAAGAGTGCCCCATAGGGGGTGTCCCTCGCCCTACTCCGTCCTCGAGCCACAGATACATATGACATCATCATGACATGGATTGGACCAACATCAAAGAGTGGGGAAAGAGTACCCCACAGGGGGTGTCCCTCGCCCTACTCTGTCCTCAAGCCATAGATACAAATGACATCATCATGACATGGATTGGACCAACATCAAAGAGTGGGGAAAAAGTACCCCACAGGGGGTGTCCCTCGCCCAGCACCGTCCGCGATTTATAGATGCAATTCAGAGTATCATGGCCCGGGATTGAACCCACGACCTCGAGTTGCTTTGACTTATTGATAGCTGAGCAAGCGCCTTAAGATACTTGGCTAGGCTGGCTCCCTCAATCATCTAAGTAATACAATTCTATGAAATGATTCCATCATCACCTTAACACTTTAATTAGCTCTATTTAAGAGAGCAATGATCAACATCATTAAATCCTCAAAAAACTTAGAAGTATTTACCTGGCATGTACATGAACATCAATAAGACCAGGAAGTCTCACTATATTCCGTTTGGTTAAACAATCTGTATGTGTCTTCATTGGCGGAGCACCTTTGATCTTTAACATAGCCTGACAACAAAAACAAACATAAATATAATAAATCAAATTGGCGTACAAGTAAAATTATACTGCAATTTTTCAATTTGATTAATTTACTTAAAAAATTTGGTCAAGTTTTACAGTAATATTTATGAAGACATCTAAATGAACAGAATACAATAAAAAAGTAAAAAGGGGCACTTGCCTCACTCTATTTATTAATAATATTTTTTATATTTAAGAGTTTCTTTTGCACTTTTTAAAGCAATGAGTACTTTTTACAATGAAATTTTTAAAATAATATTTTAAAAGTTGTAGTTGAGGGGCCTGAGCAAGTAGTGAACATTGATTTAAGTGCAGATTTTGTGAGAAGGTACAATCACTACAAGCAGGAAGTTAAAGAACTAACAGTTCTGGTATTGTCCTATTACTAAAGCATTAAGACTGCTATAAATATATTGATATACCAGTTTCCTAAGAGGGTAAGCTCATTTCACAGTAGCAGAGGAGAAGAGAAATCACCAGCATAAATATTTAATTGAAAGTTGTATATAAGTAGGAAAAGAGTGTAAAAATATAGTCAGAGAAAAAAGAGGAACTGGAGTTGTATGAGAAGCATCTGAGGATGAATGAGAAGCATATGAGGATGATGGAGAAGCATCTGAGGATGATGGAAAAATCTGAGGATGATTGAGAAGCATATGAGGATGATGGAGAAGCATCTGAGGATGATGGAAACATCTGAGGATGATTGAGAAGCATATGAGGATGATTGAAAAGCATATATATGAGGATGATTGAGAAGCATCTAAGGATAATGGAGAAGCATATATGAGGATGATTGAGAAGCATATGAGGATGATTGAGAAGCATCTGAGGATGATTAAAAAGCATCTGAGGATGATTGAAAAGGCAGCTTTGCTGGGTACTCTCAACATAGTGTTTAATTTTTTAAACCTTCATTAAGCTATGTAAATGAAATTTTGCCTTTTTATTCTGAGTTAAAGCCATATTTGCTTAAGACACAATAATCATGACAGTTATTTGCCTAAATTCAAAGAAAACAATTAAAACTCTACTAACATCTACGAGAAGTTTGGCGCATTTAACATCAGTAACAAGAGGTACTGAGTACTCTACGGCAAGTCTTCGAGTTCGGTATCCGTAAGTCATAATGGAGGAGGCCCTGGAAGCACCTCGGTTCCTCATCGGAAGATTTATAACCAAGTCAAAGTCTCTTCTAGCCAGCCAGTCTGCCAGGTTGGACAGTTCTCCGCTAGTAGTCCTCTCCTCTCCGATATTCTCAAACGTCCAGTGAACGGACTCCACCTACATCACAAATCAATAAGTAAATTTGAAATAAGACATTAAATAATCAAATCTGATTATTTAACCCTTTCACTGTTAATGTTGTGAGCTAGACATACTTTTGATTTTTAGCGAGTAGAAAAGGGCTTTTCTGTAATTGCTAAAATGTGACTTACAATAATTTACCTCTATAAATTAAATAAAGGGAAGTGGACAAGTATATTTGTTCATAGCCTTTAGATACTTATCCATATCAATGAAAGTGTTTTGACAAACATAAGCAACTACGTAACTAACAAACGTAACTAACAAACATAACTAACTATGTTGGTTCAAATTACCGATATTTTATGGTAGTAATATGTTGTTTCTAGTTTAAGGGTTTAATCATTAGTTTATTTCATATATAAAACATTCTGACAATTTTAACTAACAACTGAGTTAGTTTGGTTTGGTAAAAGATGGACCGCATAACAGACAACTTATAGAAACAATGTTGTATTGGAAATGCAGTAGTCTTAAAGCTATTGAGGGGTTGGTATTGGCAATATAAATAACTAGAGATGTGTATCATTACAAGCGTAGGATGTACGTGACAATAATTATTAACAACTCAAAAAGACCTTAAATTTAATATGAAACACTATGTATGACTTAAAATCCCTTAAATTTTGTTTTCGGTCAATTGTGGATTTTAGTCGTCCGCTATAGTGGCTGCCATATTGAAAATATTTAGCGTGAAATTTCCAAAAACCTATAAAGTTGTCACAAATGCAAAGATGCACCTCTGTGCCAAATTTTGTTAAAATCAGTCAATTTATACGCCAGTTATCGTTAGACAAACACACAAACAAACTTTTCAAAGCCTAAATCTCTGATATGAAGAACTCCGCACTAACGCTCATTCAAATAAAAAATTCAAACTTACATGAAGTCCGTGTTCATTGTAGAAATCGGCAGTGCCCATACTAGCGTAGAGTTTGAAGCCCATCTTCTCCAGATCCCGAACACTTGAGAGAAGTTCTAACTTGTGCTTAAACGAACCAATAGACAAGAGGATGGCTTTCTTAGGCATGTGAAAACCTGATGAGATCATAGCTTTAAGGTAGGCTTCATAACGGTTATCTCCGAAACATGCTACCTCTCCAGTAGAAGCCATCTCCACTCCCAACATCACGTCAGCCCCTGATCAAAACATAACATGATTAAATTAGAGGGATATGATAATAAAATGATTATAAGTAAAAATATTTATTAGATTTTTCTTTGTAGAAGAAGTTGTATTATTTTTTTTAAGCATTTATAACTGACTAGCTGGATACCCGTGCTTCGCTACAGAGTGTTATTTTAATTTGATAAGTTCATGAACTACCATCAAGAAACATTCAAATTATTGTTGGTCTACAACTAGTTTTTCCCTCGTAGCCGCCAGACCTCAAGCAACCCTTCTGATTATATATCTTGTATAACCTTTCTTTTATATTCTGTTATATGTTAACTGTGTATTATATCGTGTACCACGTTCTAATGTGCTCTAATAAAGTCTAATGTGCAAAGTTTAATTTATTATACTATTCTAACAGGTTATGGGCCCAGAATCGCAAAGTGCCTGCATCATATAAATATTTATTTTAAAAGGACAGTGTAGTATAACATAGTTAGAAATGGAAGACGGTGTTAAATTCGGGTTTTCAAAGTTAAACAATTTAAATTATCAAAACTGGAAGTTCCGGGTAAGGATGATACTCATACGAGAAAAAGTTTGGAACGTGGTAGCTGAACGGAAACCGGATAGCCCAAATGCAGAATGGATAAGCAAGGACCAGAAGGCTCAAACCACAATTGTCAATTGAAGATGATCAAATTATACATATATGCAACTGCAACAACGCTTTTGAAATGTGGTCCGAACTTCAGAAAATCCATGAAAGGTCTAATTTGAGTAATAAATTATACCTGCTTCGAAAACTCTACCAATCAAATCTTGGCGTAAAAACAATGACAGATTACATTAAACATATTTTAGAACTTGTTGAACGTCTGCGGGGAATTGGCGAAACTATACCAGATTTTCACGTGGCTGCCCTACTCTTGGGGGTTTGCCAGAGGAATACTCAACTCTAGTTACGGCTTTAGATGCCAGGCCGGACGAGGAGCTGACCCTGGAGTATGTCAAAGGAAAACTACTAGATGAATTTAATAAAAAACAAGAAAATGTAACAGAGACGGCACTGAAGCTAGGAAGTAAAGGAAGTAAGTTTAAACATATTAAGTCCGTCACAAGTAGAGATGTAAAAAAACGGTTTTTTTTCAGGTGACGTATTATTTCTAACATAAAATGTGGTTTTTTTTCACAGGCATGTTTTTTTTTTTCACCGATGCTAAAGAAGGTATGATTTTAACATAAAAGGCAGTTGCTCATCATCAAAATACCTTTAATTAATATTTTACTCCAGAAATAAAATTAAAATATGTCCTATAGATTATTTTAAACATTATAACATAAATATTTTTGAAAAAAAAAACTTGTCATAATAATCTACGCCATTAACGTAGTAAATTAACTGATTTTTATTGCCGATTTTTTGATTTTGTGCTATAACAATTTACTCAAATTTTACTAACCAATCAATAATATATATTTGTTTACAATATTTTATTTGATAAAAAGATTTTATATACTCGTATTATAAAATAAACCATACTATGTAATTCTATTTGTACTAGTCCAACAAACTGGACTTTATTTTTATTTTTTAAATAAAAGTCAGTTTTAACTTGGCCATCAGTGGATGAACTGATTAAATTTTGTAACCATTTTAAAAATTAAATATTTTAATACAAAAAAAAATGGCCTATTAACTTTAACTTTAACTAATATCCGAGGACAATAGCATTTCTAAGATGATATATGCAGTTGTGTAACTGTACTTAATGGAATTTTGCTTAATATATCAGAGTTAAATAACCATCACCACCAGTTAAGCTCTTAATATAATAAAAAGTAGTTGAAAAAAATGNGGAGCTACAAGCCTCATGAGTAATGATCGATCCCTCTTTACAAATTTTAGAAACCATTCAAGTGATGTTGTTGTGGCTAATGGAGATTGTATGACATTCACTGGCATAGGTGATGTGATGTTGAAAAAAAAATGACTACGTGCGTTGCTATTGCTATAGCAAAAAAATAAAAATTTGGAAAAAAAAAAAATATTATTTTTTTTTACCCTAAAATAAGACAAATTTACTCTTAAATTTTTCCCCTAAAACCTATACTTTGGCCGTAATTAAACATCAAAAATGTAAAATTTCTAATTTCAACAGGCCCCCATTTTTAAATGGGGAAAGATAAAAGGCTCTAGTTTGCGGCAAATGTTTTCTTTTTTCAAGACCTTTCCAAATATGTATCACAGTATAAGGGTTCCAATTTGAAATTTTAAAGTTGAATCCAATATGGCGGGAAAATGGGTACCCACCAAAAAAAGTAGATTTTTATGCATTATGAAGATTGCAACAAACCGCAGTTTGATATCTGAAATATTAACGGAGATAATTAGCCGTTGCCGAACTTTTGCCACACCCTGTATAAGATATAGCTTTTGTTTTCCATTTTACCCCCCTCTTAAATAAAAATATGAGAAAACTTTACATAACAACAACTACTGTACTCTTAAAGAGCTTTTCAATGATATGTATCATTCAACGATATCCTGTCAGTCAATCAGGACTTAGCCGCTTATATCAGAGATATGCAGATGATAATGTACAGCTAATATTAATCAGTTAATGATAAGGATGATTACCAGCAAGTCTAGAGAAAGAGAAGACAGGGACCTTGATGCCGACCTTAGAACAGCCGGACAGTACGTCGACTGGGTCGACTTTCTCTCCAATGATGACCCTGGTCGCAGTTCCAACAAAATCATGATCCAGAGTCTTGGAGACGAAAGGGAAGGATCTAGACACCCTCACGTTACACTCTATCACTTTCAGCTCGTTTTCCTGAATATAATTAACAATATAGAGTTAGTGCATAATATTAATAATTCAGATTAGTTATTTAGTATAAATATTATTCATATTATCAATGACCAGGACAAGTTTGTTGAACAATGTTATCCGCCTAAGCATTCGTGCACAGCGTTTGCGTAAATGTAAGCTTCAAATTACAAAGAGACAAACAACTTTTATAAATAATTGTTTTTAGTAAAACCACACAGACACCGCTATGAGTTGATAAAGATTACTAAAATAATTAAAGTGGACCTTCACGTTTAAAATAGAGAAAAAAAAGTACAATTGAAACAGGCATGTAAAATTTCAACCTGATACAAGCAGAAGTTTTTAAGTTATGTTGTAATGACATGATATATTTTATAATATTTTAAATTGAGTAGGCTGGGTAGTTAGGGAACAGTCTTGTTTCCTACCTACTACAACCATGCTCTTCAGCTCATCATGATTAACTTTTTTCTCAAGATTCAATTCATATTTATTGCAAGATGCTCACATCAATGATAAAAAAAATGTTTTTTTTTTTGGTTTTTTTTTTAATTTTGCCTTAACTCAGCCAAGTACAAATAGTTAGTTAATTTTAATTTTGTCTCTTTTCTAACTCCGCCATGTATAAGTAGTTAGGATCGTATACTTAGCAGTGTGATTTTATAATTGATATTTAATGAAAAGCTTAAGAAACTTCGTACCTAACGGGTGTCCTGAAACACCAAACGTATTTTATTTATACAAAAATTTTCGCCAGAAAACAACTTTTTACCAAATACATAGTGTACAATGATGGACAAGTTATGTTAAAGAAAAAAAGTCAAACATTACCCTTGAATGTATTTACTCTCATAACATAAATAAAAAGTAGACAATGCTAATTTGACTATAGTACTGCTAATGATATAGTCAGCGATAAAAATGATAAAGGAAAAGATAAAAATGACAAAAAATGGTGGATACCACCTCAGAGTAAGGAAGGGGTAGAGGGAGCAGTGTGATTTGAAAAGTGGTTCATTATACTACACCCATATACTAACACTTTCAAGCGAGCTCAATCCGAACTAAAGTGATCACGTGGTCACTGGTCCTTGTCTTATTAGTCTATTTCTTGACTTTCTGTCTCCACACACGGTTGTCAACAAATCGCTATCAGTAGCATTTATTTTATACACCTCTCAAAGATTGCTATTGGCTATTTAGGAACTCTTACACGTTTATTAATGACGTTACCATTGTTACTGCCTTTAGATAATTAATAAGGTTAACGACAAACATTAAAGTACATATTTATGAAATCCTTATCAGCTGATATCAGATAAATTTCGATTTTTTATCGAGATATCGATATTGTTTCACCAAACTGCCGCTTGAAAGTGTTAGTATATGGGGTGTAGCAAAATGAACCACTTTTTGAGGCCCAGATTCTATAGTATTGTTCCCTCTACCCTTCCTTGCTCTGAGGATACGACAAACTTCAAAAATACTTGAAAGTGTTAGTATATGGGTGGTAGCATAATGAACCACTTTTTGAGACCCCCTTTTTGAGATATTGTTCCCTCTACCCTTCCTTGCTCTGAGGATACGACGAACTTCAAAATAATTCAACGAATCAATGTTCTAATAAAACAGAAGCTGTACCTTTGCTATAAGTTGTATGTTGAAGGGTCCAGTTATCTCAAGAGACGAGGCGATGGCTCGAGATATGTTGAGAATCTTCACCAGAGTTTCCTGGTTGATATCTTGAGGTGGAGTCATGAGAGTGGCGTCTCCAGAGTGTACACCAGCATTCTCTATGTGTTCAGACACCGCGCAGCACAGGAGAACACCGTCATTAGCCACCGCATCTACGTCTATTTCCTGAACAAATAAACATCAATTGAGATGAGAAGATACAAGTAAAAAAACTTAATTTATATATTATTCTTCGGTTAATCCCTTAATTTTGTATTTTTTTTTCTTTTTGGGCTCTAGGGATGATCATTAAAAAAACTCATTAAAAAATCATTAAAACAATGTAATCAGTGCAAATTTTCGCCCTTACCCTGGGCATCATCAGGCCTTAATCTGAGTAATAAAGTGGTATTAATTTCAAATTCTAATTTACACAACAAAGGGTGAGTAACATTTATTTATACAAGAATTAAACTGTTACTATGAGTACTGTTACTCCTAGTAACAGTTTTACTCTGTTAACATTCTTTGTTATGTAAATAGGAGTTTGAAATAAATATCACTCTTATTACTCAGATAATGGCCTGATAATACCCAGATTATAGGCAAAATTTTGCACAGATTACATTGTTTTAGAAGAAATATAAAAGGTTTTTTAATGATCATCCCTAGAGCCAAATAAGAAAAAGAATAAAGTTTTTTAACAAATGAAAAATAAAAAAACACAAAAAGTCTTTCAGTCCCATTTCAAAGAGGTACAAATACTAACACTTAAAACCAAGCACACAAAAAAATTGGAATCAATGCTCTAACCATTGAGCTGTAACAGAAGATTTGTACAAAAAATTGCATTTTTATTAGTCTTTCTCCACTTCTTTTTAATAATAATATGAAATATTTTAATCTCTGGCCTCGGTAGCTCATAGAGGAGATCAGTTCCCTCTTCTATCAATGAAGTTAAAACACCACCAAGGCGTGGTCACAACTTGGATGGGTGATCCTGCTCGGTGTTTGCCCAGTATCATCATAGGTAGCATTTTATGTGAAGTGGTGACTATTAGGTTGTGTACAACAGTGATAAGGATGCAGCTGGTTCATGGAGTGACAAACTCCTATCCCATGTCCTCATCCAATAAATATATAGTTTTATACGACTTTTAGCAGGTTAGGCTGGCCAATGGCTTTTGGGCCACAGAGTTAGTCAGTATTTGAATAATTAGGCATTAACTTCAACTCTCTCAGTAGAATTACCTTCGCTTCAAGAAGGAATTTAGAGATGACAACAGGATGTTCTTTGCTGACTTCACTGGCGTTGGCCAGATATTCCTCTAAGTCTTTGTCAGAGTGAGCTACGTTCATAGCAGCACCACTCAGTACATAGGACGGCCTGACTAGACAGGGGTAACCAACCTCTTCACAGAACTCCACAGCTGACTTCAGATTCGTCAGCTCCTTCCACCTGCCTCACAAAAACAAACATTCAGCGTTATCAAAGAGTTGTATGAAAACCAACTAACTAATTTGTTAGAATAGAAAGAGAGGATTTATAAGAAAATTAAATTATGTCGGGAAAATTAGATAAATGACAGAAAAAAAAATTATGAAAGGATAAATTAATGCATAATTAATGGAATTCAGTCATAATGGTGTTGGAACTCCAACACTGAAAAGATAAGTTTATTTTGTAAGATTTATTTATTTATTTTTAAAGTATTAGAGAGATTGAATCAAACTATTTTGTGTATGGGCTCAAAAAAATTATTATTGCAAGCAAGTAAGGCACGCTTCACATAAATATGTGAGGTGATAATCGCCAGTTTCTGTACGATTGAGTTAAAATTATTAAGTGTCAAATTTTAGTAGTAGCATATTCTTTTTCTACACTTCAAGACCTATAAATTGATGTATAACATGTCGTGGTGACTTTAGTAAAAAATTTAGTCACCTGCCATCTTGGAAATATTAAATGTGAAAACTCCAAAAAGTGTACAGTTGTCACAAATGCCCAGATGCACATGCGTGCTGAATTTCATGTTCCTAGCTGTAGTAGTTTATGAATTGAAACATGCCAAGGAACAGACAGACAGAGCCAGTATATAAGGTTTCTTTTTGTACTTCGTACAGAAACCTAAAAGGAGAAGTCCATAACAAATTGCCTATAACAAGATGTTGTCCCTAACAATAATATTCCATAATTAACCGACTTAAGGAGGTAGGCCAGTTGACTATAGCCTTATCTTTCTCTGAGCCAGAAGTCACTCCCAATATAGATATTAGGAACACCCAAATCTGCCAAAGGAGCAAATGAACGAACATTGGACATTAGTATCCTAACAAGTTACCATCACTGTTGTAAACAAAAACATAATAAAATTGGTGAACAGATTCAAAATTACCTTGGCTGTGATATTTTGATTCTATCAAGCATACGAGAGAACTTGAACCTGTTCTCAGCCGAGTCAACAGATTCAGGTGAAGTTCCGAGGATCCTTGCCTGTTGTCTATGTAGATCCATAGCTATGTTGTTCGGCAGCTGACCTCCCATGCTGAGGATTACACCTTCAGGATTCTCCATGTTGTAGATGTCCATTACAACCTGATAATAATAACAAAGAAGATTAAGAAAGCTCTTCCCTAAAATTGTCAACAAAATCTGTCATCCAAAAGTAACTTTATTATTCAACCATAAGTAGTCACCTTCGGTGCCATATAAGAAATCTTCCCTTCAATAGAGCTTTCACTCTGGAAACCTCAGAATTGTTATTAATAATGGTTAGAGTACAATTAACACCTTAGGCACTCTAGAGTGAAGCATTAAAATTGATCTCAGGTTTCTTTTCAATGATGACAAAAACACACATGCTGTAAAATATCACGTTAGCTATAGAAAGTCCTGAGGAGCACTGATTTAGCGATCTTCTTTTTTTTTGCAAGGTGTGTGCATAGTTATTGAATGAGAAGGGAAGTAGGAGAGCAGCTGAGGTAGTGGGGGTATGCGCACTACTATCTACTTTCCTTTTCTTGCTGACATTCTAATATACCTACTCTCAAGCTCCCCATTAACCCCCTAACCCCTCTTCTCAGACGAATATATCTCCGTCACTCTGTCTACTAAGAGTTTACTATATATCACTCTCTAGCTCCCCCTTTTCTACCCCTAGGTATCTCATAACTCTCTCTCTCACATAGTTTAGTATGTATCACTCTCACAGAACTCGCTTGTTTACAAAACTTTTTTAATAATATAGATATATTTAAAGAAATGGAAATAACTCGTAAAATTTAACATAATGTATTTTTAGTTTACTAAATTATACTTGACACTCTTTTTTAAAAAATAATTGATAAAAATTACCTCAAATGATATTTCTTCAAAGTAAAGTCTGTCGGACATATCGTAATCAGTACTGACGGTTTCTGGATTGTAGTTTACCATGATGGTTTTTCTGCCAAGTTTCTGAAGTTCTCTTAAACAACCGACGGCACACCAGTCGAATTCAACCGAACTACCGATTCTGTACACTCCCGAACCTGCAAGTACATTAAAGCATTAATTAAAATAAATTTGGAATTAACATGGATTGCCAAAACAGTATACGAAGTCTGATCAGAAAGTATCGAGACTAAATTTATTACTAGACAACGGTCTGGAGGGGGAAGATAAGACTGAGTGGACATTGACCTAGTACTACTGTAAAGCCACACGACTCAAACTGCTTCAAATAGTCTCAGTTGGCTTCTGTGAGTGATCAAGTGAAAGTGAATTTTGTCTCCTGTTGTATTTTGCCATGTATAAAAATCTTAAACAACGTGTTTGTGTCAAGATTTGCCAGAAGCTTGGGCGCACCGCTAGAGACTTATGAAATGCTTTCTTTAGCCTGCGGTGATGATACCACGTCATGTGCCAGAGGGTTTGATTGGTTTAAACAGTATAAAGAAGGCAGGACAAGAGTTGAAAGTGGAGTTTTTTTCGACTGTGATGGAACTTATCATCTTGAGTATGCTCCCAGGGGACAAACCATTACTAAGGAGTATTACAGTGATGACCTTTGCCTTTTACTCAAAGCCATTTCATGCAAAATACCCAAATTTTGTGACCCAGGGAGTTAGAAGCTGCATCTGACAACGTGCCTGCACATTCATCACAAGTTGTTCAGCAGTTTTTGGCTAAACATTCAATTCCTTTTGAGTCACAACTCCTCTTACTCACCAGTCCTCGCTCCGTGACTTTTTTTATTTCCTAAGCTAAAAATGGCACTCAACGGACAACGATTTCAAGATGTGGAAACCATAAAACAAAATTTGACGGACCAACTAAAAGAAGGAAGCTTTCCAGAGATGTCCAAGTGGCAGAACCTCTGGAACCACTCTGTTGACTCAGAAAGGACCTACTTTCAGGGAGATTAAACAGTTATTTCTCCTCTATATAAATTTTATTTTATAAAAAATCAGTCGAGATACTTTTTGATCAGACCTCGTACATCCCCCCCCCAAATTACATATGGCTGTGAATCGGGAACATTTATAAACTGTTGATTGGCCGAAAAGCATCCAATACCAAACAAAACGAGTTCATACCTATAACCATGACGTGGTTCCCGGGGAAGGAGATATCATGATCCATAGCATTGTAAGTAAGGTAGAGATAGTTAGTCGAGGCAGGCCACTCAGCTGCCACTGTATCAATCTGCTTTACAAACGGAGTTATACCTGAACAGACAATCATAAACACATGGTAAGCATTAGTAAGTCATTTACTGGAAAAAACAACTTATTTTATGACTATTGATTTAAAAAAAAAAAAAAAAATTAAAAAAAATTATGGTGCCTCACCTGAGCTGTTTCATACCATGACATCCTCTTAAGCAGAAGTTTGCTCAATAACTCAGGGATCAGAATTTGTGTGTTAGGGGGGTGACACACTTCGCCACCCAGGTAGCGCCACCTGGTTGATGCCACTTGGTCCCGCCACCTGACTTGCGCCACCCGAGTATTTACTTGAAGGAGAAGGGGCTGAGTGGCGTTACTTGGGTGGCGACGTGTGACAGGCTCAACCGGGTGGTGCCACCTATGGGTGGCGGCTAGACCGGGTAGCGCACCATGGGTGGCGCTACCCGGGTGGGGAAGTGTGTCGCCCCCCCTTACTGAAGCTTGCTTTAATCACATTAATACATTGGGGGTACTGCCCCCAAATTTGGGGCTAAAATTCTTCATGATTTTTCTGAATATGTATGCCAAATTTTGTCAAAATCAGCCCAGTAGTTTAAGCTCCAGACCACACACAGACTATAGAAATTTTTTCAAAAATACGTATAGTGTCGTGGGACATCTAGTAGGGGTAGCGTTGCACGATAACGCTTGGGCGGATAATGTCCAACGAACTCAGCCTGGGCATTGGTAAAATGAACATATATACCAAATTTCAACTAACTCTGTCATCTTTTACTCAAGTTATCATCATCGGTAGATTTCGTGACGGTCATTTTTTTTCGGATTCACTCCCGGGCTCCAGAACATGCCACAAGGAACTTCGATTTAGAAACAGTTTTTTGGACTCAGTGGACCTCAAAACATGTAAATCCATGAAAATCTCAAAAATCGAATTCGTAGCGCCATCACAATATTTTCTTTTTATTTGAGAAAGTAAAAAGGCTTAGAAGCAGATCCAGACTGAGGTGGCTGAAATATGTAGTTTAGGACCTGAGTAGGAGTACGAAGGCTAAGTCAAACAACAGCCCACTTATAGAGTAACATGGAAAGTATAATAAATAAGATCAGGACCACTAATTAAAAAAAAAAAAAAATGATTTAGCTGACACTTAGAACAGAACATAAAACACATTTCAACACACCAGAATTAGGAATATATTAGGTAGGGTAAGCGATGGATTTAGTTACCGAGTTCTTGCCTCTTCTTCCTGATTGCTAGCTCTGTGCTCTTGACGAAGGCAGCCAACTGCTTATCAGAGAAGCCCATCTGTTTGGCAGCGACAATTCTCTTATCAGTCAACTGCATGTGGTTAAGTGATTCCAAGTCACTCTGCATCGCTACAATATTCTGTAGTTTGTATAAGAACCACCTGCAACCAAACACTCAATCTAATTAAATGATAAGTAATAGATTCCATTTTTTTTATTGAATTAATTGTAATAAAGATATAATAAAATAAATACCATTTCAGCAATAGATGCCTTAACATATTAAGGTGCGTTTACACCTGACATTTATTGCATGACATTTATGTCAGACAGAAATCTCAGTAATGTAAACACCGAAAAATTTATGTCTGAGATTTATGTTTCTACTCTCAGCTATAAGGGTCGACACTTCTATAACAACAGATGTAAACACCGATTATTATATTTTTCGTACATTTATTGCAAATGTAAGCATTGCAAGAAGTGTCAGACATATATCTTTGACATAAATCTCAAGCAATTTCTCTCAGATGTAAACACTCAAAGCAATTTCTGTCTGACACTTGACATTTATTGCCGGAGAGAAGTGTCAGGTGTAAACGCACCTTTAGTTAGTCTCTTGAGTCAGTATTTTATACTGAAGCACCTCTCCATATCAATTCTTGAAGAATGAAACTAAGAAATAGTTATTTGTGCAACTAGTGCGTCAAGTGGCACTATGCTGCACTCAAGAGAGATATTTACACACAAGCCACAAGCGAGGGCGGATTGTTAAAATTTGGATTATTTAATTTTTGTTTAGATTAAAGTTCTTTATGTTCGTAAGTTGGAATACTGGAGTGTGGTAAAGTAAAACGAGTGCGGTAAAGTAGTAAGTGCAGGAATCTGCTGTTTTGTCTACTATTTTGAGTAAGATAACAACCACTTTATCGATCAACTGTTGGAAAAATTAAATACACACCTGTCAATTTTAGTTAGTTCATAGAGCCTGTCGATAGTGTATCCATTCTTGAGAGCTGCTGCCAATACAAACATCCTCTTGTCTGTAGGCTGTTCCAGTTCTATATCAGAAGGCTGCTGGACGTAGGGATCGAAACCAATCATATTCTCGTCTACCATTCTCAGTGCTTTCTGGAATGCTTCCTCAAACTTCCTACCGACGGCCATTACTTCTCCCACACTCTTCATACTGCTCCCGATCTAAAACAGCCGCATACTCACTTAACGAAAGGTTTTAATAAAATAAAATACAGTGAAATTCGCTTATAACGAACCAGGATACAGCGGTATTCTGGGTATAACGATTGCGATCAATGCATTTGGTTGGTTTCCTATTTAACATGCAATGATTAACCCTTTGACTGCGGAGGTATCACCAGGTGATATCTAGGATTTTCAACTGAGTGGTGGGAGGTATCGCTTGGTGATACCGAATGGTTTGGAAAGGTGTGCGTTATTTGAGAGAGAGGATAATGGAACTTCTTCAAATGGGTTCTTTAGTTGTGCGGACGCCTCAGAGATAGACCCAACATCATTTCACTCGTTTACTCCTGCTATGCTGGTTTGCAGACTTTTTTTTTTTTTTTCAAACCCGCAACACTTTAGCAGCTAGATAGACCCTAGGGGAAAGGTCCCGCAGTCAAAGGGTTAAGTTCAGATATAACGATGATGGCTATAACGATAATTCAGGTAAAACGATCTAATTTTAGGATTAAAAATTATCATGTCATTAGCCTATAACGATGTAAGGAATTTTATTTCACTTTTCCATGAAGACACTTTCTTTATTGCTGCCGAAACAACAGTTCACTTCCCATTTTCGTATAATAGTCTTTCCTCGAATGCCCGACAAAACAACACTCAACTTCTCCCTTCCTTTTTAGGTTTCTGTACAAAGTACAAAAAGAAACCTTATATAACGGCTCTGTCTGTCTGTCTGTCCGTTGGCTTGTTCTAAGAATGGTTACTGATAGCAGTTCACTCTTTTTTTGTTTAAATATATTTAGTACATGGAATCTCTTTATCTAGTTTAGCAGCCCGTTTTGTTTTTCATCTTAACTAGGAGTCTCATTAACCATTTTAGTTTCTTTTACTTCAGACGTACTGCCTTATAAAAGATTAAAAGTTCATCATTCTACTTCGGAGAAAGTAAAAATAATTGAACATTTAGAATGTGATGTTTCGAACAAAAATCTCTGTCTCTGAAAGTGTTGTTTTCTATTGATGAGGTGCGTACATTTGTTTCTGCTACTAGTGTAATTAACACGGCAGATATATCAATGGCATTAAAAACTATTGCAAATTTTGTAAATAAATCTTATTTTTCTAATAAAAAGTAAACAGTTACTAACATCTTTAGCTTACCAAATCTTTGATTTATATAATTTATTTTTCTCCCTTCGACCACAACATCTGTGCTTTAGCCATATGATCAAGACATTACAGTTAAATTTTGAAAACAATTGGTAATTTATTTATGAAAGGCTACGCTTTTCATATATTTGTCATGTTAATTTGACTGATTATAAACTAGCTGATTTATTTTTTTTTTTTTTTAAATGTGCTTACTTATAATGTTATTTGTAAAATTGTTATGTGTTTTATTTCATTTAATCCTATTTGTTAATACCTTGCAGATTTGCATTTACACATTAACATTATTATTTTAGTTCATATTTTATTTTATATTGGATACAACGATGTTCGGATATAACCATAAGTTTTACTAAATCCCTTGAACAAAGCGAATTTCACTGTAATCAAAAAATTGATAATATGTTTTTAAAATAGTAAAATACTAGGGGGCTCCGCTCCCTACTCGCTTTGCTCGTCAACCCCCTAAAAGCGGCCGCTGCCACGTCAATAACAAAAACACACATGCTATAAAATATCATGTTAGCTATAGAAAGGATTGAAAAGGAATGTTGAGAAAGTCCTGAGAAGGACTGATTTAGCGATCTTTTTTTGCAAAGTGTGTGCATAGTTATGGAATGAGAAGGGTGAGGTGAAGATGCGTGAGTATAGTGTAGTAGAGTGGCTGAGGTAGTGGGGGTATGTGCACTACTATCCCTTTCCTTGTCTCTCTGACGCTCTTCTATACCTACTCTCAAGTTCTCCCTTACCCCCCTAATCCCCCTCACTCTGTCTACACACAGTTTAGTATGTTACTCTCAAGCTCCCTCTTTTCCCCTGGACTAACCCCCTTCTTTCCTAACTCGCTCTTTCACACAGTTTTGTCTATCACTCTCACTGAACTCATTTGTTTACAAATCTTTTTTAATAATATAGATAGAAACAATATAATTCTAATTCTGTCCACTTCTTTCAAATGCGGCCCAAGAATCAATTCACCTGGGCACATATCTCAATTTGTGGTTTAACAAAACCAATTCAAACAACTCATAAAACCTACCTTGGTGCTAACCCTGGAGAACTTGCTGAGATCCCAGCGAGGTATCTTGACAACACAGTAATCGAGACTTGGTTCAAAGCACGAGGTGGTCGTAGCAGTGACGGAGTTCTTTATATCGGGTAACGAGAGTCCTAGAGCTAGTTTAGCTGCTACGTATGCAAGTGGGAAACCTGTTGCCTTACTAGCCAACGCTGAGCTCCTGGATAACCTTGCATTAACCTAACAAGAAATTAACACATCAAATCAAATAAAATAAGACAATATTATAAGTTTAGTATTATTACATTATTTATTTTATAATAAATGTTAAATTAAAGCAGTTACATTCCTTATATACACAGAAAACACATTTTTAAATTACAGAAAAACTTTTTTGTAAATTTGAATGACATACTTTATTTTCCGAAACTAAAATTACGACAAATTAGTTTCTATTTAAGCAGGGCTGAACCCCCAGAAGATGAAATTTAAATCCAATAAATTCTAGACTTTTTCACTGATTCATGAGGTCGATTCTGTAACTTTTATTATATATATCCACAGTGAGGTTATATATCAAACCTAGCTCTATATCAAAGTGTTGTTATATAATGTAGTGAATCTGTAAAGTGATGCCAGCGCTGTATGTGGCCGTATACTGAACTGCAGATTGACAGCAATCTTTTCATTGGCCATTTTATAGTTATTTCAGTAAATTTTATTCAATGTTTGATGGATTTTAAAGGTGTATAAAAATAAAAATAAAAACTAGTTGATTTTCATTTCTTTTATCTTTAAAATCGTTTAATAAAATGATATAATTTAATAAGATAAGATCTTTTAATAAAATAAAATAATTTAAAATTAATTTCTTTTATCTATAAAACTTACAATTTTAAAGGAGGTGTTTAATTTTAACAACTTTTGTCGAAGAAAATAGTTAAAAGTGTTAAATTGTTAAAATGTGTGTGTTGAAATAGTAAAAGTGAATGAAAACATCAATAATGGCGTCACTTTGTTTTGGTTTTTAGCATTTGATGTATAACAACATAACCTGACGAATTATATCAACAACAATTTCGAGTTGCTATTTATCAAACCTTATATATCAATTTCTCCTTATATAACAACATACAAAAGTTACAGATTCACTTGACAGGTTGCGCACGCATCTTCATTAGAACTTTTTGATATATAATAACATGAAAAGATTTGATATATAAAACATGAGGTTTCATCCTCCATGAGTCGATACGTGGACACACTCACTCTAAGTAAGCATATTTCATAATTATTAGGTTTAAATAATAGAATAACTAAATTACCTCTACAATGTAGTACTGCTGTGAAGTTGGACAGAGTGCATATTGTATATTACACTCTCCTACAACATTGAAATGCCTGATGACTTTGATAGCAGTAGACCTGAGTTTGTTATACTCGGTGTCTGTTAGAGTCTGACTGGGAGCCACAACTATGGACTCTCCAGTGTGGATTCCTAGAGGATCCAAGTTTTCCATGTTACAAACCTGCCAATAACATAACAAAGTATTATTAACATTAATCCATAAGTAGGATCAACATTAATCTGTAAGTGTAATCAATATTATCAATAAGTTTAACCAACATTAATCAAAGGTTTGTTCCAACCAGGGCCGGATTTAACAATTTGCCGCCCCTAGGCACGTGCCTACAGTGCCTAGTGGGAAATCCGGCACTGGTTCCAACAGCACTTCCAACAACTAGTTTCAAACTGTACGACGCAGGCACATTAGTGAAAAACGATCAAGTGTGGTCCGTTGCGCATGCATCGGACAGTTCCAAACCAGTTTGAAGTGTNAATCCGGCACTGGTTCCAACAGCACTTCCAACAACTAGTTTCAAACTGTACGACGCAGGCACATTAGTGAAAAACGATCAAGTGTGGTCCGTTGCGCATGCATCGGACAGTTCCAAACCAGTTTGAAGTGTAGTTGGAACAAACTTCAAGTCTCACGTAAAAAGAGTTATGTTGGTATTGTGAACATTAATTAGTTAGTATAAGGGGTGGGAGGCACACAACATTTTTATGTTTTTTAACCAAATGGTGTGAAAAATAACCACTTCCCACAAGTGCTATATATTTTTACTACGTTTTTATTAGCTTGCTTTCTTGTTTGTTTGTTTGCTTGCTTGTTTGTTTGTGGGTCCAGTACAAATCTTGCAATCAATTTTTAACTAACTTCCCGAGTAGCTAGACATTTGAAACTTTTAGAGTGGCTCAGAACACGATGACATGCATTACTTTAATACTTTTAACCATCTTTCAGCAGAATTTAAATCGTTTTAAGCAAATTTTGCAGTATGGAAAGTTAGTTCGGAAAAAATCCGCAATATAGATAGTTCATAAAAAATCCGCAGTAAATCTGCAGTTATCCAGCCACCTAGGAAAAGAGGTTAGAAAATTAATGTTCCCTAAATCGAATGTATTGTTTGGACAAAGGAATATCACCTCTAAAATGTATTAATTATATAGATATAATCTTTCAAATGTATAACTCTTAAAAAACGAACTCTTTTGACAAAGAGATATTATCTCTTAAGTGCGAAATTGGGCCGCCAAGCGATTCTCGACTGTATGGATAACAGCAGATTAGCCAAATCCGCAAGTTATTTTATTTGCGTTGACATAACCATCTTCATTTTGACAGGTTTCAAATTTATGATTTAGGACAAAAAATAAATAAATAAATAAATAAAAAAATAAAAACGTAGTATATAAAAAGTTCATTTTATCTTGTAATTATTACAATGAACTCTCCAATACCTTTCATTTGATACCCCACTCAAAACTTTAAAAAAAAATCCTGTGACAGGAATTATCCGCCATTTTGGACTCCAAGTTAATCAGATCAAATTGCTATTATTTTTTTAAATGGCCCAGCAGACCGTACTTTTGTGCATATATTTTAATATTTCTAGTAACAGCAGAAAAATAGTTTTATGGGGAAGGGGGTGGGACAGGCAAAATATTCATGTTTATTGACAAAAAATTAACACTTTCCACATGTGTTATATATTTTTTGTAATCTACTCTTCAATACCTTTAATTTGATACACCTCTCAAATTTTTATTTTTATTTTGTTTTCGTGGGACATGAATTATCCATTATGGATTTGTACAGCTGATAATTTCGATTTCGTAATATTTTTCCGATGTGTGCACATAAAAAACAATCTTAAAGACTGCAAAGTTTCATGTTTTTATCTCTTTTGATTCAAAAGTTATAGGAAATGTGTCAGACAAACACAGGCACAAAACTATATGGATTTCTTTCTTTGGTTTTACCAACGAAACCCTAAAAACACATTTTCCAAAATAAATTTCATCTTTTAATTCTGATGTAAGATTAAATTCTACAGTTTTATCAACAGTGTAGTCAATGCACTATTTTCTGTTTAAGATGGCTTATAAAAATGGAACTCACCGTGATACAGTTGTCATAAGCATCTCTGACTACTTCATACTCCACTTCTTTCCATCCTTTGAGAGATTTGTCGATTATAAGTTGACTCGAGTGTGCTAACGCTTGCTGTGCTATAACTCTCAACTCGTCTGGATTGTTAGCGAAACCGGAGCCGAGGCCTCCGAGAGAAAATGCTCCTCTAAGAAGTACCGGATAACCAAGATTCTCTGCTACCTCCACTGCCTGCTCAATAAAACAAACATTGTCAGAATTAAAATAATTCGATCATATCAAAATAAAAAACAAAAAAAATAAAAAAACAGGGAAAGAGAGAGAACGTCTAGCATCTAACAAACCTAAAAAAGTTAATTAGCTAATCAAAATTTAGGATATTATAAATTAGTATTACCATGATAAAAAAAAAAAAAAAAAAAAAAAAAAAAAAAAAAAAAAAAAAAAAAAAAAAAAAAAA
>KZ651613.1:139749-156282 GCA_001010745.2 Gerris buenoi | reverse complement strand
AAAAAAAAAAAAAAAAAAAAAAAAAAAAAAAAAAAAAAAAAAAAAAAAAAAAAAAAAAAAATGTAACATAAAAGTACATTCTACGAGGGGAGGTTGTAAACTTTTAGAGCAGTGTAGATAAAAAGAATATTATGCGATGTTTATTTACATAATAATGGAACTGCAACTTTAACTGGTGATATGCAACTTTAACTGGAACTGCAACTTTAACTGGTGATATGCAACTTTAACTGGTGATATGCAACTTTAACTGGTGATATGCATTTTTAACTGGTGATATGCAACTTTAACTGGTGATATGCAACTTTAACTTGTTATATGCAACTCTTTAAAATACCCGAGGTTGGCAAAAGAAGTCCAGTTTTCCTAAGATAACATTCGTGCAAATAAGTCAGGTATGACAATGGCTGAAATTCACTACGGCGGATTTTAAATTGTTAACCGCCCACCAACCCATATATTCTCTAGATTTGGTTCCTCCTGACTTCAACCTCTTACCTCTGCTAGAACTTCTCCACCTAACAAGAGTAATCACTTGTTAGGTAGAGAAGTTCTAAACCGATGAAGTACATTGGCTGTCAATAACTTTTCTGACACCAGTATTGCCTGATTTTGTTTAATACATCCTACTCATTAAATAGAAATAAATTAAAAGAAAAGAGCTGCAGGAAGAAAACTATAGATAGAAACAATAGAATAAGCTAAAATTTAGCAGAAAAATCTTATTGAATAACATATTGTCAAGTTCTTTATGTGACTTCAAAATTAAAGTCTACTAATGCATAAATATCCTGAAAAGTTTAATTGATTCTTGTTTTGATAGTTTTAAGAAGACAATAATAAAAATAAAAATAAACAATTAAGATAAGAATTGAACTGTTTTTTTTTTTTTTTTTTTTTCCTATAAAAATTAAAGAAATAAAACAGTACTCAAAATACGTCTTTATTTTAAAACTATTTAACACGTTAACAATGGACTACGTTCCGGGAACGTGCTCTCCCAACTACCCAGGCTGCACTTAATGCAGTCTTCAAGCGTTTTTTGTTATCTAAAGGCACTGTGTGATACAAGACAAATATTCATCCACAATGAACGTGTTAAATAATTTCAAATGTTTCTTGTAAATACAGTAGAGCCTCGATAAGAAGTGTCTCAAGGGGATACGGGAAACAGTCTTGTTATCAAGGTGCCTTTTTGGTTGAAGGTCGTGTTATCAAGGTTATTTTGGCTATGAGTTGTGTTATCGAGGTTAATGGGCTGGGTTTTCAAGTCTAGATTTGTTCAAGGTACCTCATTCCTGTATAGAGTCGCGTTATAGAGGTTCTGAGTTATGTTGTGAATTGGAAAAAAATCTGTGTTATTGAGGTTGTTTGGATAATAATAGTACCGTTATAGAGGTTAATTTAACATTATGTGTTACGGCAATCTCAAGAGGATTTGAGAATTGCACTTGTAATTGAGGTAGTCGTGTTATTGAGGGTCGTGTAAGCGAGGTTCTACTGTATAAAAATCGGTCAGAGACAAACTTTATCATATATGTACGTTTAATTACTATTGGAAATTTAATCAAAAATATCATAAAAATAACTTCCCCCAGGCGGGGAATCGAACCCGGGCTCTCTCCATCCGCGTTTTAAGCTATTATCTCAGGAACTAGATTTTTCCCGGGAAAACGGCTTATATCATTAGATTGGTATTTAAATTGACTACATTTTAGAATTTTTTAATCAAAAATTAAATAAAAATTTTTTTTTTGAGAAATATTTTTTTTTTTTCGTTTTTTTCAGTTTTTGGGGGGTAGCGCCCTCAAATTTGGAGTTAAAATTCATTTCTCGATTTTGCTTCGGGGTATGATTTTTCTGAACGTGTATGCCAAGTTTCGTCAAAATCGGCCCAGTAGTTTAGGCTCCAGACGTCTGCACAGACAGACAGAAAGACGACAAACGACGGACAGACATTTCTTAAAAACCATTTTTTTGGACTCAGGGGACCTCAAAATGTGTAAATCCATCAAAATCTCAAAATCGAATTTTCGGGCCATCACAAAACTTTCTCTTTATATGAGAAAGTAAAAATCGGTCAGAGACAACTCAGACAAACTTTCTCATATATGTACATTTAATTACTATTGGAAATTTCATCAAAAATATCATAAAAATAACTTCCCCCGGGCGGGGAATCGAACCCGGGCTCTCTCCATCCGCGTTTTAAGCTATTTTCTCAGGAACTAGATTTTTCCCGGGAAAACGGCTTATATCATTAGATTCGTATTTAAATTGACTACATTTTAGAATTTTTTAATCAAAATCGTCGGAACCGTTTTCGAGAAATAATTTTTTTTCGTGTTTTTTCAGAGTTTTTGGGGGGTAGCGCCCTCAAATTTGGAGTTAAAATTCATTTCTCGATTTCGCCTCGGGGTATGATTTTTCTGAACGTGTATGCCAAATTTCGTCAAAATCGGCCCAGTAGTTTAGGCTCCAGGCGTCTGCACAGACGACAGACAGACGACGGACAGACATTTTTTAAAAACCACTTTTTTGGACTCAGGGGACCTCAAAACATGTAAATCCATCAAAATCTCAAAATCGAATTTTCGGGCCATCACAATACTTTCTTTTTACATGAGAAAGTAAAAATTCATGATTAGAACAAAGACCTGAGCAATTGAGTTGACGGCAGCGCTGGGTGCTACTTGCTCTCCTATCTCACTGATCCTCGTAGCGAATATCTTCCTATCTTCTGTCTCCACAATGGACTGAATAGGAGTACCAAGTATCCTCACAGAGTACCTATCTAATACACCAGACTTCTGAAGCTCTACGCCACAATTCAGCGCTGTCTGACCTCCAAAACCAAGAAGTATACCATCTGGACGTTCACTGCAAATAACCTGCAATGAAAAATTAATTAGAATCAAGTATAATTTTATTTTAAATCAAATTATAATTATTATTAACACTGGGAGACAGACAGAGAAAAAATAGACTCCAGCACCGGGACTTGAACCATGGGCCTCTATATTTCCAGTGTAGCGCTCCACCAACTGAAAGTCTCATAGTTCTCAATTACTTCCTAGAGGACGAGTATAACGAACCACTTGTTCAAATCTAGCAATAGGCCATATTTTAGGCCCATTTTACTAGCCTAAAATGGAGAATTCCAGCCACTTACAAATCAAATTTTTTGTACATTGTATCATCAAAGCGAGTATGGTATGATCAATATTGAGCTATTATAAATCAGAGGGCCAATATATGGGGGAAGAGGCCTCCCCAGGCCTTCGCCCTGCTCATACAAATAGATTCATAGATGCAAATTCCCATTTCCAACCCGTGACCTTGAGTTGTCTCGACTCATATACTAATACTATGTTCACACATCGCTATGAAAGTGTTTCAGATCCTATTTGTTTTTAAAGCGATACATGTCCACACAATAAAAAATACAGGTGATTGAAATATTTGTTTTCAATATCTCATAACGGTGACATCACGAGTAAAATCTTCTTTCTTGTTACCTAATATGTCCGAAAATGTTTACATTTTATTTACAAGTTGTTAAAAGTTTTTAAAGGTCCTTTATAGTATTAACTTTTGTTTAAAAACGTTTTTGCAATTTAAAAAAAAGAAACGGAAGCTCAATCCCCTTCACGACCTGTTCATACAAGTGTTTTGAATTTGATCCCCCGTTCTGACCACGTATTTTTGGTGGAGCAGATTTAAAGCGATAAGATCCGTCACTCTCTGTTCACATAGTGTTTTGAACTAGCGGATCATTTTTAAAACAATGTGTGAACGTATTAATAGATAGCTGGGCGATAGTCTAGAGCAGGGGTCGGCAACCTTTTTGTGTATAAGGGCGCAATATAAGATTTGAAAATCACCGAGGGCGCATATCAAACTGTAGTAATAAATAGGCATTAAAAAAAGCCCTTTTTTTGTGAAATATTATGGAAAAAAACTTTTTTTTATAAATTGACATAACAAAAAATTTTAAAAAAAAATACAATATTTTGTTTCAACTAATTTCAGTTCTTATGAATAGCAAGAGTAGTAAATTTTAGAGAAGAATGAAGTTCTCCAACTTCATTCTCTCATTTAGACTCGATGAGTGCTACGAGACTTCGACTCTGCTGATAATGGCGTTCAGCTGAAACCGGTCTAGTGATCCTCAAACCCTCATATCAGGCAATTATCGACGCTAGGGATATCCTCAGTTGATAACTTACGAACTTGTGGTAGTAACTTACAATTTGACATATATATTTATATTTACATGGTATAATATAAAAACAAATAAAAAATGTAGTCCCCCATTATAGTCAAACAGGGGAGATTCAAATTACATTATAATACAATTTTACTGTACATATTATCAAAAAATTAAAAAGAAAGTAGTTTGTCCATATAAATTAGTGACATATTATTGTGGAAAAAAGATTATTTATTTTATATCGAATATCAATTTGTTCTGTTTAAGTTTAAATTTAAAAAAGACTCGCAATTTTAATACTGGACTCGGTGATCCAAAATTAGCAATTAAGGATCCAGGACCCATCAGCCATTCGCGATGGTTAACCTGTGGCGACCGGGTATTAAGACTTTATATTATGTCCCAAACCCCATACTAATCCAACAAGCGAGATGGTTTTATTGGGACAACTTTAAAATCAAGGTCCCTGAAGCCAATATTTGTATTGAAGTCTAAATTCAAATGGTCTTTAGGGGAAATAGCACACCCAAATTGGTTAGTTTCGCGACTTGCAGCCACCTCTACGTGGTGAGTTTTGGCTCAATGCAGCTGAAAAATCATCATGTAATGGGCGGAAAGCTGCAATATCGTGTTTTCCTTTTATACATTTGTTAAGTTTACCTGCTGTTTCTTTTTTTGGTCACTTGCAAGAACAAAATTCTAAACCGCAACGTGTCAAATAAATTTCTTTTGCATTACCCCAGAGAGTAAAAAATATCACTATTTTTTCAACAAAGAGGTATTTGTAGGATTTTTTTTTTTTCGATTTTAAATGTACGCCAAAGAATAGTCTTTTCACAATTATAGATAAAATTATAAACTACATAAAATAAAATTAACTATACATAAAAAATGTACATGTCTTTAAAAATGACCAATGTTTTTATTATTTTCTAAACTTTAAGCCCTTACAATTTCGAAAATAAAAAATATTTGTTTTTATTTTTCCCGTTATTAGTCTATTACCCTACTATATAGTCTTTTTAACCTTTAGGTCAGTGGGGGCGCATTAAAAGTCCACCGAGGGCGCCACGGCGCCCGCGGGCGCCGGGTTGCCGACCCCTGGTCTAGAGCTCCTAGGCCATGCTGGATCCCCTCTAAAAGAAAGTCTTACTAAGTGGCCTAACCATCTTATCCAAGGTGCTTTGATGACAGATATAATGTCCTTTCCACATAGTTCCTTGATTGTTTTAACACTCCAGTTATCATTTCTATTTACAATAATTAAGGTAGTTTGTGACAGATCAAGAGTAATAAGAAGGTAGGGTTAGCATGATGCTGTCAAATAAAAACACTGTTTAAGGTTTAAGCTAACGTTTCGCTAAATTTATTAGCATCATCAGAGCAAATAGACAAAATATAACATAAAAAATATATAGATGTTGACTCTAAGACATGTTATAATAGAATGAATAAAGGTGTAGTTAAAATACAGAGACATGAGAAAAGGGTAAGGTAACAAGATTTTCTTAAAAACATAAAACTTTACCTAGAAATAAAATGGTGGAAAAAAAAGAAGAAGAAAAAAAAAAAAAAAAGAAAAAAAAGAGATATGAAACTATAGAAAAGACAAAAACAAATATTTTAATGAAAAATATACTGAAAAAAAAACACACATATATTAGACTAGAAATTATTTATTAAATTAGTATAGCTATTACTAAGATTGTTGGTGTCAATAGTATTGAGAGCTTTAGAAATATAGTACATTTCCAGGATATTTCGTTTCATCTCGCTAACCCTACCTTCTTATTTCTATTTACGTTGTTAACATTCTATAACGTCCTTTATAGTGAATATTTCTAAGTCCAAACATTTTCTAATTTCCTTAGTAGTAAAGTGAAGGTTTATGAATCCTAAATAGCAACAGGTTAGACCACAGTTTAATACACTATAATAAATTTAATTTTCCAGGAAATATTTTGGAGTGGAATATTATATTTCAATAACTAGAAATATCTTAGAGCATAAATTTCTGAGCAACAAGTCATTAAGCAGTAGGTATTGCAGTGACAGTTACCTCTAATATGGGGACCTGTATCAACAAAGATGATATTACGCCCTAGCACTAGAATTAACACCAAGCTAAATGATATCTAATTTTCAAAGTTTACCTGTTCAACGTACGAAGGTATGATAGGAAGGAAGTAGACTTTATCGGCGAGTCCTTTAGATGTCTGAACAGTAGCAATATTAGGGTTTACTAGGACAGTCTGTATGCTGTGCTCATGTAGTGCCTTGATAGCCTGAGACCCTGAGTAATCAAACTCACCTGCCTGGCCGATAGATAAACCTCCTGAACCAAGAATCAATACCTAAACAAAAAAAAATAAATAAATAATTGTAAGTAATTAAGCTACCATTATAATAAATTTTTTTATCTATTTTTAATAAATTGTAAAAAAAAAATAAACTATTTTCTGTAAATAATCTGATCAAACTTGCACTTTATGTTGGTTTCCAACATAAATAAGAAATTAAAAAAAGGTTTAAATTTTTTACATAGTAACGACAACATAAAATTCCGATATATGGCCGCCATATTAAATTAGGTATAGCCACCATCTTGGATTTATTCATCAGTAACTCTCCTACTTCCCATTGACACAGAGATCTGAAATTTGGTACGTAGATAGAGTGTACCTTAAATAGAAAAGTAAGGCCATTTTGATTTCGATATATTGCCACCATATTGAATTATAGCCGCCATCTTGGAATTATCCATGAGGAATTCTCCTACTTTCCATTGACATAGAGATTTGAAATTTAGTGCATAGACTGAGTGTACCATTAATAGAAAAGTGTGGTCATATTAATTTCGATATATGGCCGCCACATTGAATTATTGCCGCCATCTTGGATTTATTCACATTCTATTATCTCAGCTTCCAGTGGACATAGAGATCTGAAATTTGGTACATAGACTTATAGTAGCTAAAGAAGGAAACTAAGGTAATTTCACTTCAACATATGGCCGCCATCTTGGATTTAATCAGATACTATTATCTTAGCTTCCAGTGGATTTAAAGATTTTAAATTTGGTACATAGACTCATTGTAACTAAAATTGAAGGTAGTATAAATATCTTCATAATTGAAAATATTTCAAATATTTTCATAAAATATAATAATTGAATAATGCATAAAATAGTAATATAACCTACTTACACTAAAATACGAAGTTATGTAATAATAAAGATATATTAATTATACTGTTTTAATTGTTATTTACACACAGAGCCAACTTCTAGACGGATAAGGTGCGCAAAACGCACCTTATCCGTCTAGTTGTTAATAAATACAAACTTTTCTAGGCTGGTTCTCTTGAAGGGTCGGGGACAAGGCAGTGTACTGCAAAGCTTCAGTGATGTTCTCTTTAAGATTGAATTGAGATCCTTTCTTATGTAGTTCCATCGCAGATACAAATACATCAAATAGAACCTCTAGGTCTTCTGGACCTGAACAATGTTCAGGGTGGAACTGAACACTACAAAAAAACATTCAACAATGAAAGAGAGAGAATGCAAATTACTTATTACCTAACCATCCGAACATTTAATAGCTTATCACAATATTTTAAATTATATCTAGTGATAACTTATAGTCCAGGAGATAGCGTTAAAAAAAAGTGTCTGACAAACATCAAGCTAGAATTTTGTGTATAAGTAAATGAAATTAGAATATATGATCGGCTAAGTTCGTGTTTCGTTTTGCGTATTTTTATTTCAATTCGTATTTGGCACCCTTGCCGAACTTTAGTTAAGTCTAAACTTAATCTTTATTTATATTTTCTTTTCCCCCTTTTTTCTATTGGCACACCTGCCTAAACCTCCTCCTCATCGCTGAGGACGCTTAGAGTATATAGTGTTTTAGCGCGTGCTCGCTGTTGCATCCTATCCCTCTCGTTTTTTTATATCTATATAGTTCTGACGCCAGCTCCTCCTATAGCATTCTATCTCTATTGTTTTGTATATCTATAAAGTTTCTGATGCCAGCTCGTCTGTATTTTGTGGTCCTGTTTTTGTGTCTTTATCTCTTTTCACAACATCTACCTTTCGCGTAGTATTTTGGTGTCCATTAGTGTAGCCTCTTGTCTGTATTGTGTTTTCCTGTTATTTGTTTCTCACTTCACATCATCTACTACACGCGTAAGTTCTTTAATTGTCCACTTATGTAAAACTACCAAAGTTAACTGTCCATTTTGTAACAGTTCGTCAGCAGGACATAGCTTGGCAATAGGAATTTGAAAAAAACGAACCAGGAGAAAGAGGCCAAGTCCCGTCCTTTTTGGTGGACAATGTGGTTTTCATGATCCTGAGTACGAACTTAGTTAGTAGACCAATAATCAAGTTGGTGGTAATTTGTCACCTAATAGGTTAGTTAGTCAAATATTACTCGAAATCAAAGTGTTCCCCAGTCAAGGGACAAACTACTATCAACTAGATTTTTGATCTACTAACTAAGTTTGTACTTAGGATCATAAAAGTCACATTGCCCACCAAAAAGGGCGGGACGTGGCTGCTCTCCACTGGATTGTTTTTTCAAATGTCTAAAGCCAAGCTATGTCCCGCAGACAAACTTACTTTTTTGCACGCTATCTCCTGGACTAATTAAGCCAGATTATATATTTCTTTAGAAACTGTCATAAAACCCAGGCCAGAACAATTTCCTCCTAGTTTTATGCATTTGCTATAAAACTCAAGTTTAGAAATGTTATCTTGAAAGAGCATACTAAGATCTTTAAATGAAGGCATCTGTTAGATTAGAAGAGAATTAGTAACCAAAAGGAAATTTTTTCTCTTTGTGGTTCTGATTTTCACTATTGTAAAACAGACAGATATTAAAAATATCTGTGGCTTTTCTCCAAACTCCATTGTCATTAAATAAAACGATGAAGAGGAAACACTTGACAGCTATGTGGGAAGGTACTTTGCTTTCATCTGTCAATGTCTTAAATTAAGACCAGAACTCGACAGAATTCGGCAGACATGAAAACCAGGCTAATAAGTACAATGGAATCATCAACTCTTTATCAAGATGTGGAAATAAAGCTTAAAGGCCGAAATACACGGCGACACTTTTGTTGCTAGATTGGGTGTCTAGATTGAGTGTCGCAGTGGAGACACCACCAAGAGTGGACGCTAGACCACCTCCACTCCTATCCACTCCGGTCTAGCTAGTTGCGCCCTCTGTGTTTGTTTTCCTCGTGTAGACAAGACATCTGTAAGGTCAATTTGCTCTCGCACTCGGTCTAGGCTAGTTTCAGCTAGGTGAAACATTTTCTAGAGCAAGCATGATCAATACCTCAGCCGGGCAACGTGTGTGGACGACGGAGGAGACGTAGATTATTAGACAAACGGGACACCGTGTAGACAGTTCGGATACTGGTCTAGGAACTTTATTCAAGGTCACACTCCGAGAGCACTCTTGGACACCAGTCTAGCCAAATTTTGGCTCTCCGTGTAGACAAATTGGACACCGCTGTCGCTAGACTCTCTCGCTCTAAGTGTCGCCGTGTATTTCGGCCTTAAGAAACACTCTTCAATGATTATATCGGAATCTCTTACCCTGACTCTTAATAAGTTGTTCTTACTATAATAATATTATAATTGAACTAGGAAAGACTTATCGTACCTGAAATACGGTAGAGTGTCATGCACAATGCCTTCGTTGGTTAAATCGTTAATATTTGTAAAGAGAGGAGACCACTGAGGAGGTAGAGAATCTGCATCAACGGCATATCCATGATTCTGACTGGTCATAAAGCACCTCTTCGTTCCTTCATGCCGAACAGGCTGGTTATGACCTCTGTTACCAAACCTAAACATAACAAAACACGTATTAGTTTATTTCAATGTATGGACCTGAAATATAACAATATAATGATGAGCTACAGCTTTACTAATAGACTTAAAGAATCCTCGATGCAAATATTGGCTTTAAGATTTTTTTTTTCAAGCCGCAAAACCTATTTCGGTAGAACTGCAGTGTACGGTGCCCTTATCGAAAGTAGGTAGATATCGAAAGTCGGTAGTATCGATAGTTATGGGGACGTCATATATCAATATATACACATCATATACACGCGAGAAAGCAAACCAATACTTCGTTCACTCATCGTTGTGTAAGCGTTTCGGATCTAATTAGTTTTAAAAACGATCCGCGTTCATACAACAAAAAAAATACAGGTGATCGAAGTATTTGTTTTCGATTTTTCATAACGGTGACGTCACGAGTAAAACCTTCTTTCTTGTTATCTAAATATTTCCGTGAATTTTTACATTTTATTTTACAAGTTGTTAAAAGTTTTTAAAGGTTCTTTATAGTATTAAATTATGTTTAACAACGTTTTTGCAGTTTTAAAAAAGAAACGGGAGCTCACGAAAGTAAAGAACTTGAAAAGTGGATAAGAGTAAAATAACCTGATATCTCGATCCCCTCCGCGACCTGTTCACACAAGCGTTTTGAATTTGATTCCCCGTTCCGATCACGTATTTTTGGTGGAGCGGATCTAAACCGATACGTTCCGTCGATCTCCGTTCATAGAGCGTTTTAAACTAGCGGATCGTTTTGAAAACGATGTGTGAACGTAGTACAACATCCATACAAAATATTTCGTGAGTTTAATTTAAAATAAGTTCAAAATGACAAGAGTACAAGCATCAGCACAACTAGCGGCAGCCAAACGTATTAATGGACAAGATATATCGATATATGAAGTCTCGGAAGAGACTTCATATATCGATACTGAGATTACGTGTTATCAGTAGGGGCACCGTACACTGCAGTACAACCCCTATTTCTTCCCCTAACATTTTTAATTAACATTAAGTACAATGGAAAACAATACATGTTAAAATGTCAAAGTACCTTGATTCAATAAGATAAATAGAAATTCAAAAAAGATAAATAGTTGAGTGTCGCCTATTTGTTATTTTTCTGTTATTTTTATTTATTTATTTTTCTTCAGAACAAGTCTTTACCCTACTTTCCCATCCTTATCCTTAAAATATTGACATTTTTATTAATTTTTTGAAATTAATATTTGAAATAACGAGACAAGTTGAGACCAAATACCACTCATAGCTGTTACAAAGTGGATGATATTTCAATTATTATTTCATAACTAGGCATCGCGTGGCTCTATCATTGAAGCGAGCGAATTGCAATGAAATACTGCATATTAAAATTAATTCATGATGAATGCCATAGTTGAAGATAAGTGGAAGAGGGTAGTGTGGTATAGTAGAGTGGGGGCACTCGGTACAAAGCTTGCCTTCCTAGATAAACCTATACACTACACGCCTTTCGAACCCTAACCACCTGCCGGTAGCTTTTAAACAATTATTATAAATGTATCTCATTATTACGCAAAGACTACAGCTTGCATAAAGTTGAAATTTTTCATGCCTGTTACAATTGATCTTTAGACGATGTATATGAAGTTTTGTTAAAATCGTTGCGTTAGGACGTAAGATATCGGTAAAAAGGTTTCTCTATTTTAAACGTTTAGGTCCGCTTTAATAGTTTTAGCGGTGTCGTTGTTGGTTTTACTAAAAAATGTTATTTGAAAAAAAATGTTCGTCTGATCGAATAGGTGATAATAGAATTTTTTCCCGTCCTGAAATTCCAATTTTAAATTTCAAGCTCACGTTTACGCGAGCTTTGCACGCAAACTCTTGGACGGATCACGCTGTCCAACGAACTTAGCCTGAGTATTAGTAAAAGGAACAAGTATACCAAATTTCAACAAAATTCAACTTTGGACAACTCACCACTCTTTTTCGCTTCATCTCCAATAAGCTGTTTCTTCTCCAGGTACTCTGGTAGATCATTGCAGGCTACTAGGAATAAGGTGGGACCAAGATGTGAACCCTGTGGTACTCCATACTCAACAGGTAAGTATTCTGACTGATTATAATCTAATCCAACGCATTGCTTTCTATTACAAAGGTAACTTATAATTATATCTAATGCTGATCCTTGTACATTATAATGATGAAGTTTGGAGATGAGAAGATGATGACGAACAAGATCGAAAGCTTTACTGAGATCACAGCAAGCAAGCAAGGTATCTTCTCTGTCTTCAAGTCCTTCTACAATGAAATCAACAGCTGACTTAACTGCAAGTGTTGTAGACATGCCCTTTCTATATCCATACTGATCTTTTGTGAATAAGTTATTTTTTTCAAAGTATGCTTGTAGTTCTTTATTTAATACTAACTCTAAGATCTTAGAAACTGTAGGAATGATTGCTACTGGCCTATAGTTTTCTACTTTACTAGGATCGCCTTTTTTTAAAATTGGTACAATTCTAGATATTTTAAATGATTCAGGATATTCACCTTCTCGAAGACATCTATTGATTATGTAGGTTAGAGGTTCTATTATGATGAAAATAATTTTCTTAAGCAGATTATTTGACATGCCATAGATGTCTTTACTATTAGAATTAGTCATTTTACAAACTAACTTTAGTATATCATTTCCACTAACTCCTTCAGAACCAAAACATTTCAGCAGACATGAACTTCTTGTATTTGTTGAGGAAAGAATATCTAAAGCTTCTTTTTCATTAAAATTTACTGCATCGGCTAACTCCTTCACGGTATTATTAAAAAACTCATTCGTTTTATTGGGATCCAAGTTATCCTGTTTCTTTTTATATTTACCCTTTATTAATTAATATCCTTAATTAGACATTAATACCCTTTTTTATATTTAGTCCTTTTCTTAGATTTTTAAGTTTGGACATTGAACAGGACTCTAAATTTATTATTTTATTACTTTATGTTTTCTTTGAAGGTTCCTTTAAAAATAATCCCGTCCATATATTTTACCTCCCTGTCTCATCTGTTTTGATTCCATTCACTTGTTCACTGCCAACCTAACTGGTCAGACATTGTGTGCAATTTTTGTTTTTAGTTTATCATTTTCATATTTATATTCAAACCAATACCTCTAATGCCCCCATATTTTTTAATTTGATTTAATTTATTTTCACCACTGGCAAGGACCTATGTCACACTCTTTTGCATTTTCAGATCAAACTATTTTTTGTTGTTTCCTTTTATTTTCTTGCATTATCTATTTTTCTCTTTTATGTATTTGTGGATTATCACTGATGATGCTTGTTCCCTGGCCAAAAGGTTTGAGGAAAATTAAAAAATCGTTCTTCAAAAACAGAACTTTTATTCCAATAAATACCTTCGCCTTAGTTTGAAATTTTAAGTCCACTATACATCTCTACAATTGAGTATTATTTTAAGGTATGTTTTTCTTAAAAGTAGTTTCTGTTTCTAGTCTTGATTATAGTTAAATTTATTAATAAACATTTACAGATTGGTACGAGTGTGAATGTTTCGTTTTGCGTATTTTTATTTCAATTCGTATTTGGCGCCCTTGCCAAACTTTAGTTCAGTCTAAACTTAATCTTTATTTATATTTTCTTTTCCCCCTTTTTTCTATTGGCACACCTGCCTAAACCCCCTCCTCATAGCTGAGGACGCTTAGAGTATATAGTGTTTTAGCGCGTGCTCGCTGTTGCATCCTATCCCTCTCGTTTTTTTATATCTATATAGTGTTTTGGCGCCAGCTCGTTGCATAGCATCCTATCTCTATTGTTTTGTATATCTATAAAGTTTCTGGCGCCAGCTCGTCGCATAGCATCCTATCTCTATTGTTTTGTATATCTATAAAGTTTCTGATGCCAGCTCGTCTGTATTTTGTGGTCCTGTTTGTGTCTCTTTCTCTTTTCACAACAACTACTTTTCGCATAGTATTTTGGTGTCCATTTGTGTAGCCTCTCGTCTGTTTTGTGTTTTCCTGTTATTGTTTCTCACTTCACATCATCTACTACTCACGTAAGTTCTTTAATTGTCCACTTATGTAAAACTACCAAAGCTAACAGTCCACTTTGTAACAGTGAAATTTTTAATACTCACTTCATTTTAAAAGTTTTGGCTCCAATGGCTCGAGCAATCAGCTGATGTCCCAAGCAAATTCCAAAGACAGGTTTGGTTGAAGACTGAATGATACTACTGAGCTTGTTAACTGTATCCTTAGCCATGACAGGATCACCGGGTCCGTTAGATATGAAGACACCGTCGTAAGAAGTCATATCTACAGCGTGGTTCCACGGAACTACTGTAAGGTCAACACCACGAGATAGAAGACACCGCAGTTGGTTGAACTTCAGGCCGCAGTCTATAACACACACTGATAAACCTCTGGAAGTACCACCAGCTTTGAATTGTTGTACTTCCTAAGAGAACATTCATAAAAATATTAAAATCATAAATTGTAAAATTTGTTTTAATATAGCATGTTTTTTTCTTAAAGGTCGACCAAGAAGTCATGAATACAGGAGAAACTGAAAGCTTAACTTAGTTTAAAGTCAGAACTTCCGAGCATTTCCGAAGTCAGTACAGTCGGGTGCTAAGACAATACCTATTTCTAGTTTGTATGACATGAGCAGTTATGTCAAATCTCACGAATGACAACAGGAAGGTTTCCAATCTGTCAGGTTTCCTGTTTTGTTTGTTTTTATACAGTACAAAATATAGTCACAACTGTCCAACACAATTTTTGAACGATCCACGAATCCACGCCACGGGATGATGCAAATGCAAAGGACGATACAAACAACGGGGTTGGAACAAACCTAATATGTATTTGATATTATAAAAATGATTACTTTCCATGACAATTAATCAAAATAATATTAGCGAATTTCTAGTTTGTTTTTCCCAATATATTTTTATAAATAAAGTAACCAGTGAAACTTATCTTAGAATCTCATTATTTTTATTACAAAATTTTAAAGTTAAAAAATAGATATTAATTTTATTGTAATACAAAGCAACTTTTAATATTATAGAACCAGATATAGTTTACAAACAGAAATAAAAAAGTAACAAATCAAACTCAGAAATAAAGAGGAAGAAAAAAAATAGATTAAAAAAAAAAGAAGAAAATTGATTTATATTTAAAGAATGTTATTATGAATAATCAATAAATAATAATGTAAAGATATTATCGTATATTATTCGTGATTTCTTTTCAGGTACCGATCATATTTTTACCTGTTGCAAAAAATATTTAAAAAAATATAGAAGTTATCAAAAATAAAATTAACAAAAGAACAACACTTAAGTTTTTTAAAAGTGGTCTATTTTTTTAAAAACTGACTATACATGACACCAAAACAAAACAACAACACTAGCGCACTCCTCAGATTTCCATGACTTCTTGGTCAACCTTTAGCTTACATTAAAAACGGAATGCATTTAAGACAGCATTACCTTGGAGGAGACTTCAGACACAAGATTATCTAAGTTAGGGTCAGTGAACGAAAGCCTCTCTCGTTGAATAGTAGGTCCCATGATGATCTTACCCAATACAGAACCTTTAGACCTGATAACCTTGGTGAGCTGACGTGTGTCTATCCCTGCCACACCAGGAACTCCTTCGTCGTGCATCCACTGGGACAGTGTCCTCACACTCTGCCAGTGAGAGGGAGAGAGGCAAATCTCACCGACTATCAGCCCAACAGCCCACATCTTCTTCGATTCAAAATGCCTAACAAGTAAACAAAATATTACTAAAAGTAAACATGAGGTACATTTCGTTGAGAATAATTCTTATTAAAATGTTCCCAAAGCAATTTTAACTTAATGAGTATGAACATACATTTAGTGCATTGTGTTTAAATGAAAGAGCTTTTCAGCAATTAAATGTTAAGAAAAGCCTTAACTATTATTAGATATGCAAATGGCCAGAGTTTTTACTTTGTCATATAAAGAGAAAGTATTGTGATGGCGTAAAAATTTGATTTCGAGATTTTGATGAATTTACACGTTTTGAGTAGGTCCCCTGAGTCCAAAAAAGTGTCTGTCTATCGTCTGTCTGTGCAGACGCCTGGAGCCTAAACTAAACGATTTAAACAAAATTTGGCATACAGGTTCAGAAAAATCATACCCCAAGGCGAAATTGAGAATTGAATTCTAACTCCGCATTTAGGAGTGCAACCCCCCAAAAAACTCTAAAAAAAAAATCACAGGGAAGTACTTAGTCCAAGTACTTTTTAGGGTATTGTAGATGAGTAAGCATACCCATTATGTAAATTATGATTTCTTGTCTTCAATCTAAAAGTCCCGGGTTCGATCCCCCGGGGGGTCACAATGTTTTTTATCAGTAATAAACCAATAAGGAACGCAAAATTTAAAAAAGCAAATATATATTTGTGTCCTACTCTTCAGCAGCTTTCATTTGATACCCAAC
>KZ651613.1:120884-136676 GCA_001010745.2 Gerris buenoi | reverse complement strand
AAATTTCAAATCTCTAGGTCAATGGGAAGTAGGTGAATTACTGATGAAAAAATCCAAAATGGCGGCTATAATTCAATATGGCGGACTCATATCAAAATCAAAATGGCCGCACTTTTCTATTTATGGTACACTCTATCTATGTACCAAATTTCAAATCTCTAGGTCAATAGGAAGTAGGAGAATTTTTGATGAGTCAGTCAGTATATATATAGATAAAAGGCAGAAGATAAATAAATAAATGTCCCTCTTTCTCCTAACTTTATCTAAGCAACTGAAATTTGAACAATAACAACTGAATAATTTTCAAAAATATTTTTGACCAAAACACAATCTTTTTTGTATATTACTATATAATAATTTTAATATAAAATGTTATTTTTAACCCTGCACTTCTAACACTACGTCTCTGAGGCGTACATGCTGACTTTTGTTGATAGCTCTCGGTGCGCAAGCACGCCAGCGATTAGTCCTTCTAGGTATGCTATCTCTGTTTAATTAACCTTCAGATCGCGTCAAAGTCAGGTCTTTGCTGTGCTTTTTTATATTAGAAATTTACCACTTCTTTTGGTCTACTGTGCCTCAGGGACCCTATCGAGCCTAACCTTATCAAGCTTGTTGCCTTTAATTGTTTTTTTTTTTTTTTTTTATTGTTTCTAATCAATTTTATTGTCATATTTATAAAAATGTGTACTTTATTTTAAATCTATTCATTAGATTACCATAATATAATTTCAGATTTAAATGCAGCAGGTGCTAGTGAGGAAAAATGTAAAATGCATATTTTGAACTGCTATTTTCAGGTTAAAGGGTCAGTTTGGTAATAATTGTCTCCCTAGCAAGCACCTTTTAACCATTTTTTAGACAAAGAAATGTTTCAAGTTCATGATTTTATCAGCATTTAAACCTTAGATGTGTATAAGTTGTATGTGTCCAATTTTAATTTTCGTCTGAGAGGCGTAGTGTTAGAAATAATAGACAGAAATAATAATAGACAGTGTTAGTAAGGCAGGGTTAAATGACTTACTGAGGTAAGTTGTACTGATCTACAAGGCTGTTATCAGGAACTCCGTAGTTTCCAATGAGTGGGTAAGTCAGCACCAGAATCTGCTTGTGATAAGAAGGATCAGTTAGAGATTCTGGGTACCCGACCATTCCTGTCTGAAACACTAGATAAAACAAAAACACATTGTTAAATTATTTGTGAAACAAAATAAAGCCTTTGAATGGATAGTTAGAGTAATAATTTTATCATACCTTTTCCTCAAGAGCTCAATACATGGAACGATTTTGTTTTACAACTTGGGTAAATTGTCCAACATGTCTCAAAGTGTTTAGGCTGGTCTTCCAACCAATTTTTAGGTCTGACAAATTTGTTGATAAAATCAAAATGCCAGATATTGTTATAAGCATGGCTATATGTTTCATAAACCTGTTGAACTATGTATGGTTGTGTTGAAGGAAATTGGTTGTATCAGTCCTAAAGATGTGTTTACACCTGACACTTCTCTCTGGCAATAAATGTCAAGTGTCGGACAGAAATTGCTTTGAGTGTTTACATCTGAAAGAAATTGCTTGAGATTTATGTCGGAGATATATGTCTGACACTTCTCGCATTGCTTAAATTTGCAATAAATGTACAAAAAATATAATAATCATCGTTTACATCTGTTGACACTTGCAGCTGAGAGTAGAAACATTATAGCTCTATATTTAAAATTAATATATATTTTTTTGGGCAATATAGTCCTTTGACGGACTTATTTCTAAATTCAAATTTATTTAATAGCGATGTTATTTAACAAGTTTGTGCTACAAATCATACGGTAACACATTAACATCAATTTTAAATCATTAGTTTAAATTTTAAAAGTAGTCTATATCTATTTTGCACCTCTATATTCTTAATTCTGTATTTAATACCTCTTAGGCCACCTTCAAACTGAAAGAATCTTTATAAATCTCAATCAAAACCAAAGAGAATCTGACTCACCAAGATTAGGCAAAGCAATTTTTATAAAAATGGAAACAAACTCTGTTTCCACCTTCCTTCCTACTAAATCATATACTATCAGATTATTTAAATGAGAAAGTAAAAATCATTAGAATAATAAAAAGTGGTATATATCACACTAATTTCCTTCTATATTATCCAATTTATACTTTCCATACTATACTTTCTCTTTTTATAAACAAAAATGAGAAAGGAAAAAAGTCAGTCTGTATTTTGATTATAATAAGGATTCCTTGATTTGGATTAATTTAGATTCTTTCAGTGTGAAGGTTTATTTTATAATAAATATAGATCTAATTCTCCATATTTTGGATTTATGAAGATTCTTTCAAGGGGTCTTAGTCTAATGACTGTTGAGATAAAAGGATATAGAGCGCATTCATATACAGTAGGGACGAAACCTCTTTGTTGCTCTTTAGACAAAGAAATATACCTAATCCCTCCTCTGTACAGAAGTAATCGTATTCAAAACATCTAGGCAGAGAAAATTAAGTTAGACATCAACAGCTGGCTATAATTACCTAGCCATAAAATAATTGACACTTACAAACAGACTTGATCAGTGCCTTCAAATATATTGATAAGAGCCAGTAAACATGCAAATAAACATGATGGTTCAGTATGATTGCAGATAATCGAAGGATTAACCACAGTAAACCAATAATGAATAAGAAGAGTAGATATAGAGTGGGCGTACAAGATAACTTTATTAGAGAATTACTAAAAGATTTTTATAAGCGGTTCTTCGACAGCTGAACCTGGCTAATATCAATCTAAAGACTGATGCCATTTACTTTGACAACACAGGCCATTCAACAGGTATCTGTGAAAACTTTCTCCATAATAAATTATCGGCGAAATCAAGTTTGCTAACAAGTAATACTTATTAACTCTTATGGGACATAAATTCTTAGGTTGATGGATTGTTCTAAAATGCTTTCTAATTGTAAAAAATGTCATTCATAAAGGTTAAACCTCATTTTAATGCAAGAGATCTGATTAATCTATGAAATCAACTCACCGACTTCGCCGTCCGCGGGTAGTGCAGCACCAAAATTATTTCCTGTAAAAACCGATCCATCTTCGAGCACCAGGCAGCAAGGTCTTTCCTTAATCAACATGTTTACTGCTTAGGAAAAAAAATCGGAGAGTTTTAACTAATGTACTAAACAACAGAACTCTTAACAAGAACCACGTGAAATAGAACTTGCCAAAATAATTAGAACCTAACCTTCCTAGATAACCCGAAGGCACATGGAGGATTAGTTTGAATTTTTCGCGGGTGTAAAACTCTCCCGCATTTGAGTCCCCGGTTAGGAAATACACTTCGATAATAAATAAAGAATTTTACGGTGAAAAATTATGTTTTTTAATACAATAAATTTAAAATCAAAATTTAAATAAAGATGAAAAATTAATTAATAGAAAACAACGGAGTTGAGTGAACGGAGGAATCAAATATTATATTTTTTCTAGTTAAAGACTTACAATTCGAAATCATTTCAAGAAGATCAAGATGAAGAGAAAGATATAAATTAATTTGTTATTGTTGTTGTTTTGCAATATTTTGATAAATTTATCTGTTATCAGTTATACAATTTTTAAAAAAAATAACTTTAATTATTTACTTTAAATTACAATTTCGTGAAAGATTTAATAAAACAGTTATATGTCATTAACTTACTCTATGTCACCTTTTATACTACTGAGATATTGTCGATATTTCTTGTGATGATAATTGCCCAAACTTGGTCATTTGATGATAGTTGAATAATTAGTGAGTGCATCCCAAACTAAGAAGAGTGATTTATGTCTGAAGAAAAAGCTGCGACAGATCGTAAGTTTAATGTAGAACATTTTATAGCAGTTCTTTTTGGAACATTTTTTGTAAGAAAGAAACTTTGTCCAATTGTTGTATTAATTATTAACGAGGGTAATAACTAGACAACTGTTAAATCAATCTGCAGTAGATTACACGGTCTGCACTATCGATTAAACTAGTTACGATAGTTTAGGTAAATTCGCGTCTTATATCTATCTCAGTTTTATGCTTGCCATCTTGAATTTTTTGCTGACAATTTTAATGTCAAATGGAAAATAACGGTCTTTTGTCTGGATGCTAAGTGGACGAAGTGGCATTTAAATGAAACTTAAATTCTCGAATATCTCTAATATTTTAAATGTATTCTTGAAAAATTTTGATTTTGTTTGGTCAAATTTAAAATTCTATTGCATAATCAAGTGACCCTGAACAAAATATAACGATTTTGAAGGATGTGAGACATTAAATCCAATCGTAATAGAGATTTTATATCCATTTCGTTGTGAAGGCCATTTACTATTTCAATGTTGGAACACTACATTATAAGATTTTTATATATCTTTCAAAATATTTTCATTGTATTTTTAGAAAAGACCAGATAATAACACTGGAGAGTGCAGTCAGAAAATTAAAATGCTACTTTTATATCTTGAAGGAAATCTTAGGGATGATGATATATTGTACCCTCCTTACTCCTTACTATTATTAAATTTCCACAAGTTTTCACAACCGTTTTGAAAACGGATTTGGTATTCAAAATCCCATGAACGCGGTGATTTCAAAACGTTTTAAGTTCAATGTCACAACAGCAAATTTTTGGTTTTATATTCAATTGAAAAAAGAAAATTCTTCAACCTAATTCAATTTCGAGACATGTACCTTAAGTATGATAAGCAGAGATATGGTAACCTGACTTAACTATAACTAGTCTGGGAGTTTATAGTTTTCAAAATCCTTAAATGAATCTAAGGATCTTTGGTAAACCTAAGAGAAGATCTAGTTAATGCACATTCCCCCTTTTTACTTTTTCATTTAAAGAGAAAGTATTGTGATGGCGTAAAAATTCGATTTTGAGATTTCAATGGATTTACACATTTTGAGGTCCCCTCCAGTTCAAACAAGTGGTTTTTAAAAAATTCTGTCTGTGGTTTGTGCAGACGCTTGGAGCCTAAACTACTGGACCGATTTTGATTAATTGTTCAGAAAAATCATACCCCAAGACGAAATCAAGAAATGAATTTAAGCTCCAAATTTGTGTCCGCTACCCCCCAAAAACTCTGAAAAAACATGAAATAAATTATTTCTTGAAAATGGTTCTGACAATTTTGATTAAAAAATTCTAAAATGTAGCCCATTTAAATAAGAGTCTAATGATATTAGCTGTTTTCCCGGGAAAAATCTAGTTCCTGAAAAAATAGCTTAAAACATCGACGGATAGAGGCCGGGTTCGATTCCCCGTCCAGGAGAAGTTATTTTATGATAAATTTTGATAAAATGTTCATTAATAATTAAATTTTGATACAAAAAATAATAATTGGTAAACAGTGGGCTAAGAAAAAGTTTGTCTGAGTTGTCTTGGACCGATTTTTTACTTTCTCATATAAAGTATGTTCTTTACAATTTTTTTTATCTAGTATTGTGATGGCGTGAAAATTCGATTTTGAGATTTTGATGGATTTACACGTTTTGAGGTCCACTGAGTCCAAAAAAAGTAGTTTTTAAAAAATGTCTGTCTGTCGTCTGTGCAGACGCCTGGAGCCTAAACTACTGGGCCGATTTTGACGAAATTTGGCATACATGTTCAGAAAAATCATACCCCGAGGCGAAATCGAGAAATGAATTTTAACTCCAAATTTGAGGGCGCTAACCCCCAAAAACGCTGAAAAATCATGAAAAAAAAATTATATCTCGAAAACGGTTCCGACGATTTTGATTAAAAAATTCTAAAATGTAGTCAATTTAAATACAAATCTAATGGTATAAGCCGTTTTCCCGGGAAAAATCTAGTTCCGGAGAAAATAGCTTAAAATGCGAATGGAGAGAGCCCGGGTTCGATTCCCCACCCGGGAGGTTATATTTATGGTATATTTTGATGAAATGCTCAGTAATAATTAAATTTATATATGAAAACTAATAAATGGGAAACACTGATGGGCTAAGTGACTATATATATTATGAGAAAGTTTGTCTGAGTTGTCTCGGATCGATTTTTTTTATTCTATTCAGTGAAATTACAAAACCTTTCAGTCATAACTTTTTGTTGTTTGCCACTATTAATGTCAGTAGTTTAAAGTTTTGCTTGGTGCAAAATGCTTACAATTTTGCTGTGGCAGTTGAATATCTCAGCTAGTTACTATTTTGTGTAAATTATTTGTCTACTTGCAGTCAGATTATCTAAAGTTTTGACTTTTGACAGCACGGGAAAATCCGTGGGGAGCCAATGAGAAGTCAGGATTTTGAATCCTAGAAGGTCGGGCCAACTAGGCAAACAAAAATGTCACCGGCCCCACCCCTCCTACAGGCCTAGTGGCTTTATTTTTTTCAACATTTAGGTTGGCCAATCTGAGTGTCAAAAGTCAAAACTTTAGATAATCTGACTGTATTAATTATTTAAATTTATTGATTGCAGGTTCAGAAGAGGATGCACTCTCGATGTTCTTTACTCCAGATGAGATAAAAATGGAACCTCCTGAGAAGACTACGTTTAGACTCGGTTAGTATTGTTACTATTTCTTCTCCAAGTCTGCTACAATTGTTAAATTTGTATTTTTAAAAAAAATCTTATTTTGATGATCCCAGCTCATAGTTTACTCCTGTTCTATATCTTTATCTTAAAATCTTCCGTTTTTATAAGGGGAGTAAGAGTCTAAAGAAGTGCCAAATTTTTAAAACTAAATAAAAAGATAAAACAAAATTAAATTAAAAATATAAATAATTTAGCCAATGAAAAATAAAACTACCTTTAATATTTTACTTCTTCTATAAAAAAAAGGAAAGAATAATTTTCGCTACAGCAACAATTAGTTAGGAGCCAGCGTGAATAGTTTAATTGGATAACAAATCTATTAACGTAGATGAAACAAATCTAATTTAATCTGGTATAAAGAAATATTCACATAATTTAAAGTATATAAATGAATTTGTCATATTGACTTCAATCAAACAATAAAATAATATAAACAACTTGTGGGTTATGCTAAGCCCGCAGTAATAATTATAAAAGATCATCAAATAATTTAATAACGGAGTATTAATTATTAGAGACAATGTCGATATTTGAGATCATATTATCATTTTACAAATTATGGTGGTTCAATTTTTAAGTTTTTGGTAGTATTCACACTATGGAACGTTTAAATTTTAATTTGAATCAAATTATAATTATTATTTACAACGGGAGACAGACAGAGAAAAAAGACTTGAGCGTCCCCATATTTCCAGTGCTGCTCTAGCCATTTGATTTAAATTAAAATTTAAATGTTAAGTAGTATGAATTCTACCAAAAAATTAAAAATTGAATTTCTAATTGATTGTACTAAGTACAGGTACTAATTGGGTACTTTATAATTACAAGCGTTATTTTTCGGTCTAGTTATATTGTCTTTAATATTGACTTCTAAGACTTGTAGACAAATTTGAAATCTTAATTCGGACTAGGTATCGTTATCAGACTTGTAGAAAAATTTGAAATCTTAATTCGGACTAGGTATCGTTATCAGACTTGTAGACAAATTTGAAATCTTAATTCGGACTAGGTATCGTTATCAGACTTGTAGACAAATTTGAAATCTTAATTCGGACTAGGTATCGTTATCAGACTTGTAGACAAATTTGAAATCTTAATTCGGACTAGGTATCGTTATCAGACTTGTAGACAAATTTGAAATCTTAATTCGGACTAGGTATCGTTATCAGACTTGTAGACAAATTTGAAATCTTAATTCGGACTAGGTATCGTTATCAGACTTGTAGAAAAATTTGAAATTTTAATTCGGACCAGGTATCGTTATGGACAGAGGAAATTATTCTTCAGTATAGCTTAATTGGCTAGAGCACCCACACTGGAAATATGGGGATTCGAGTCCCGGCGCTGAAGTCTATTTTTCTCTGTCTGTCTCTCTTTGTAAATAGTAATTATAATTTTATTTAAATGATGGTTGTCAAAGCTATTTCCCCTCCTCCTTGCTCTTTTTGGGATTAGTTTCTCTCTAATTTTATATAATTAATGAGTAATATTTTCCTTTTCCACATATTTATTTTCAGGTCACGTTGGTTGGTATGTTCATACAAAAATGAATATGGCATCAATGTGTTCCGAGTCTCAACCAGGAGGAACTCAAGAATGTGATCAGACTGACAGACTGATAACAGAGTCTCAAGTTGATAAAACAGAAGAGGAAGGAAATTCGGTAAAATGTGAAGACAAGGATGAGTTGGAATCAACAGAAACCAAATCCGAGACACCTGTAACTCCTCCCGTCAATGCAGCGCCACCTTTATTAAAAATCAAATCTCCCAACGGACTAAGTCTATACTTCTGTAACGAATGCCCTTATAATTCTAATTTTAAACGGTCCGTTAACAGGCATATAGAATCCGTTCACATGGGTCTCAGATCGTTCAAGTGTCCTTTTTGTGAATATAAAGCCAATTATATGAGTAATATTAAAAGACATGTTAGCTCCGTTCACGACGGAGAACGGCGTTTCGCTTGTCCCAGATGTGATTATCGGACTAGTGATAAAGGACATCTTAGTTCTCATATCAAAGCCGTCCACGATAAACTCAAACCTTTTCAGTGTCAGGATTGTAACTATCACGCTAGTAAAAGAACCGATCTCAATATCCATATAAAAGCCGTACATGAGAGAGAGAAACCGCATCGATGTCCTTATTGCACTTACCAAGCGTCCAAGCATTGCAATTTAAAAAGACATATAAAAAATATACACGAAGACCCGCAACCTGCTAAAAAGAAAAAGAGAAGTTTGAAGAAAAATCCTAACGCACCTAAAACAGATTTGAAACAAAGTGAACCGAAAAAGCAGAAATCTAATAAATTAGCAAAAGCTCAAAAAAATTCTCCTTTACAACCTCAAACATCGTCTGAAACGACGAAGGAACCGGTTTTAAACGAAGATGTCGATAACTCTAATTTAACTAAAACTGAATACTTTAGACAACATTTAAAGATAAAACCCACTTTGGAAAAAGTATCTACAGAATCCGGTTCTTCAAAGCAGTCGGAAACAGTTTTAAATAAAAGCCTTGAAATATTTTCATTGCCTGAAATGGATAAATCTGAGATACATTTAGTAAAGGATATGATGGCTAATAGAGAAATCGAGATTTCAATAGTGCCTAAGTTACAATAGAAATGGTACTTTTTTACTTTAGCTCCCCCCTATGTCCCTTTGTGCTTAAAGGAACATATACAGAGTAGCATATATTATTATATTCCTTAGTCTAAATTACTATTAAGACGAAGGGATATTTATTCCAATGTATCTTGGGGACAAAGGAATATCACACTTGTGTATATAATTGTGATAATATCAATTAGTCTAACTTTTAAGATTAAGGAATATTAAATATAAAACTGCACCAGGAGTCTCTATGTCTTGGGGAGACAAACACAAAAACCTTTGAGACTTTTGTAGAGCAAACTATTGTTTAGAACCAAGGGGGGTGCTAAAGTAAAAAATTGCCGTAGAAATCATTCAGATTTTGATAGCTGATTCTTAAATGTTATGAAATTTTCAGTGAAGAGGATTGACATGTTTGTTTAAAACATTGAGGAGAGATCGAAATCTGTTCTTAATTATATGAAAGCGCTCAAAGCTTGCAAAGAAAGTTTGACGGCTTACTTTAAAACATAAGAAGAACAAAAAATTGATGAATTTTTAGAGCATTTTTAAAGTAACTAGTCATTTAGCCTTTGTTGTGTTTTTCTATTAATTAAAAACAAAAACAAAAGCTGAGACTTTCGTGGAAAAGGTAAAGCCTCAAGTACACGGGGGGAGTTTACAAGCTACAAGCCGGCTTTTATACAAGCACCTCGTAAACTAGACCAGTGTACTCGATGCACTCGCTCTATTAGCTGCTACTAAAAAAGCTCTGGAAAAAGTTAATCTGCCGGCGACTTAACAAGCCACTCGCCAGCTTTTTACAACACAAACAGGAAGAAGTCACAGCACCACGTGGTTTCTACATGCTAGCTACTTGGGTACTCAGCGAGTTGAAAGTTTTGTGTCTCACAAAACACAAAGTCTCACAAAGTCACTCGCCGGCATCTTACTCGCCAGCTTGTAGCTTGTCAACTCGCCCCGTGTACTTGAGGCTTAACACCCACACGCTATGCTGACAACTACTTAATGTGATTTATCGATCTCTAGCCTTTTGAAATTGAGTGGGTGTTAGAGTTAGTATTTTTCACTTGAAAAGGTGTTAAATTAATTTTTCGGTAACTTTAGCATATAACTTAAATATAACCACTTACAAATTGAAAGCTGGTTTTTGCCTTGATGAACCTAATAAGTGAAACATAGTAAATAACACAACTTGATCTTAACTTTGTTAGCGTTATGCTGATTTCATCCGAGATTTTTCGGAATACTGAATAAAATTATAAAGGGCGGAAGTTCACACATTAAGATCAAATTCAATCTTATTTGCCCAAATTTCTGAAAATTATTTTTACTGATATTTCAGCATTGGTGATATAAAACAATGGCTTGTTTTCAAATCCTAATTTTAATTAAAACTAGGAGATTTGAGCTGGGAAAACATATCAAAGGATGCAATTTGGCATATAAACTGATGGAATTTAATAAAAAAAAAAATGTAAGCTAGAAGGAGGGTTATGCAGGGTGGAGCACAGCAGACGTATGAATTTGAAGAGGGGATTGCTCCCTTCCTATTGGTCCTAGCCGGTTGAGAGTAGGGTCGAAGAAAAGATGGGGAGAACGGGGCCACAGCCCACACAGCAAGGGTTTGCGTAAACTTTTTGCAAGACAGATTTCCCGAGTGTCTCATCTCTTTAAGAAGGTACGGTAACTTAACCCTCTGCCCGGAACATGATTTACACCCCCGAGTTTCGGATCAGCGGTATTTTTTACCGGCACCTTAGTTTTTGCTACGTTTTTTAGGTTTTTATTGCGTTTAACCTTAGTTTATGACACATGATTATTAAATAACATATTATTAACGGCTTTTATAACTATCCACTAATTTAAATTATGGTTTTAGGTGAAAAAAATATAAAAATCACTTCTACAAACAAACAAAAAACAAAAGTTTATTTAAAAATAATTTATAAAAAAAAACATTGATACATTATAAGATATAATATTCATAAACGTAAAATTACTCAATATAATTCTGCTCTAATATTAATCACAATACAGAAGAGAGATCAAATAAAAAATAATCTTGAGGTAACACATAGATTTTTAAGAACGCAAGTAAGTGCAATATCACATGAAAAAATAACTCACTTTGGCATAAGAACAAAATTTGTCTAACTAATTAAAAGACTAGGCTTTTGAGACTAGACTTTAGAAAACAAAAATTAAAGATAAATAATATTTACAATAGGAGGCAAATGTAGCCAATAAATCTATGTAGAAACTATATATAATAATAATAACCATCTATACTATATAATATGAACTAACTTATATAATAAATCATTCTTATTAATCTTTAGTAGGTACAACGTTAATCACGAATTTACAGCATAGTTTACAAATTTTTAACGCAATCATTACAAAGAGCCTTATAGCATTGCCGACAGCTTGCGTTTTGACATCGGATACATTTAGTTGATGTCTTTCTTTGTAATTTGTAAGGGCAGTAGCGACAAGTCTTCTGTTTATCCAGGTGATCTGATAGTAAAGTTGAACTTGATGAATTTGGGCTATTATGTTTTCTGGTAGAAGTCTTTCCTGCAGCGGCCAATCGTACTTTATTTTCGTTTGCCTCTGGCACTTCAGATAAAGTATTCGTTATGAGTTCTCTCAACTCGTGGTATAAATTTGGAATCCCCAATCGCTCCCGTAAACGAGGCCCGATCAATGATAGTCCAAGTAAATGCATGAATTCAAAACGTCGTATTTGCTTCGTCTCATAGTGTTGATATAACCCGAATGAATTGGAGCAGCTAGCTGCCACAAGATGGTAAAAAATCGCTAGTGGCCATCTTCTTGTCTTTCGATTGGCACAATAGTTACTACATTTCATATCGAGTTGATCGACACCTCCTTTGGTTTGATTATGCAGCCCTATAATCTCAGGTTTCGAAGTCATAGGATCATCATACGCTTTGTGGTGCATAGACGAGAGAACGATTACAGCCCGGTTTTTTTTTGGAACATATGACAATAATGTCAATTTATTGGTGTACCCGTACATCTTGGTGCCAACTGTTTTTTTTTTGCGTTTTTCAGGAACTCTGGAGGAATCTGCGGTTTGTTGGCTTTGACGGTTCCAACAAGAGTTAGCTGCTTTTCCCAAAGAACATTTGCCAGTTCTACGGACGTAAACCAATTATCGCATGTTATATTCCTATTTGAGCCTGCAATTTCTCTTGTGAGTCGAACTACTGCCTGTGTTGGTTTTGATAACTGTAATTCAGCAGCTGACAACGTATGACCATCACTTCCCTTTCCACAATATATGTAGGAGTCCAAGAGGTATCCGTTTATTGCGTCCGTTATGCACATTAGTTTGATGCCATATTTAGCCGGTTTATTTGGCATGTACATTAGGAAACCACATTTACCGCGGAATGGCACAAGCGTTTCGTCCACACAAGCGTATGCTCCAATAGAATAATTAGACTTGCAATTATTCATGAATGAATTGAAAAGATCGGATATTGCAGCAGATTTGTTTTCTTTAACTCTATCTGGGCGAGTTTCCGGGTCATCGAATCTCAGTGCCCTTAGCAGAACTTCGCACCGTTTTAAAGGCATGATGGCCCTAAATATGGGTCTTCCCGAAATTCCCGTACTGAAGAGAGAAGCCAATGATTCTCTGTTAGATTTGAAAATACAACATAAAATAATGGAACCAAAAAGTGCATTCATCTCTGAAGTGGTGGTGTCTTTGTACGAAAGGTCGTTTTTATTTTGTAGTTTTTCTCTCAGCAATGCAAGTTTTTTGTTTGTTTTTTCAATAATCAGCTCTATCATGCTGTTGGTGAAAAATAATCGCCAGATTTCCTCTGGTGTAGGCTTATTTCCTAAGGCCAAAGCAGGTCCCATTGGCTTTGATATTCTCGCATGGAGGATGTTTCTCGATGACCTACTCGTAGCCGCACACTGGGGTACCGAGTCCCAGGTAAAGCAATTTTTTTTCCCAAAATATTTAGGAGTATCTTCTTCCTCGTCCGATACAGAGTCGTTTTCAGGAGCTTCAGGAGTTGAAAAAGGAACAGGAACATCTGGCAAACCTTCATTTTCTACACCTAAAGCCTCTAATAACGCAATGTCTCCTTCTGAAATTTGCGAGGCTGTATCAGTATCAGAAGTCTCCCAATCGTCTTCTGAGGGGATGTATGAATCTTCTGAGTCCACCTCTGGATCAGAATCATCGGAATCCGGCCTCACTAACGCCATAATTCTTCTGGTCCTGCTGGACACATTTCTTGGAATTTTGTCAGGCATTGTTTGTTGTTGGCGTTGTACCTTAATAAAAACACAAGACACATAGGTCAAACACACCACACATAAAGAAACACAAAAGAAAAGTGAGATATAAGAGTATACAAATATTTGATATATAAATATAGTATATAAATATTTATAGTATATAAATATTTGATTTTTTTTCTGTGTGGATACCTTAAATCCTTGGTGTACAGCGATTGTCCCAGAACCCTGGAAGCCCTCAAGAACAACATTCAAGCCAAAACTGCCCGAAATTCCTGTGGAAATTCTCGAAAGAGCGCACAAAAACTTTGAAAAAAGGGTTAATCAGTGGTTTGGAGTGTGAGGGGAACCACTTATCCGATACTTTGTTTAAATCTAGATAAATTTAAATTTCCCATGTTATTAAATAAGAAAAAAATTATTTTGTAACATTTTGTGTTTTATTACATTTTCAAATTCATACGTCTGCCGCATTTCACCCTGTACAATCTTTCTACCTGTAAACTTTTGGTCTCATAATTATTATTTTAAACTATAAATTTTGGGGAGTAACTATTTGAACCGTTACTATTACATTCATTTTTATAATATGAGGGAAGCGAAGTCTATGGAAGGCAAACATCGAAACAAGTGCCTCTACTTTTGGGATCTTATTATAAATAAGTAACTATTTATGGCATAAATAATTCTCGCCCAATTTTAAGTGCTATTAATATTTTACATAATATGAACATTATTGATTCAGATGATTAATTTTTTTGTATGATATTTTATATTTAAAAAAGAGATTTAGTCTATAATTGTTTAGATATTTATTAAGTTATTACTTGAAATTTTTTTTTTTTTAATGTGAATTTGATAGGTTCTAATATTTGAAGGCATTGTTTTCTTATGTAAACATATTGTTTTATTTTTTTGTGGATATAAAAAAAAAAATATACAGATAGGTTTCGGTCACATGAGCAGTTTTTCTATCCGAACTACTGCGGGGAAAACAGCTGTGAGAATCCCGCATGAGGGGGTGGCCACATTGACTGTAAATCATGCTATGTGAAATCATGTTGAAGCAGGCCATATGCATGTTCATTCAAAACAAATCCCGCACCAGGGCAATTTGCAGTCAATGGTTCTCTAAACACTAACTAAAAATACGTGTGGTGTCATGGGACACCCTGTAGGAACAAAGTTCCTTACGCTTTTCATTAAATATAAATTATAAAATCACAGTAATAACTACTTATACATGGTGGAGTTAGAAAAGAGACAAAACTAAAAGTAACTACCGTAAAATCTCACGTATAATACGCACCCGTGTATAATACGCAGGCCAAATTTTGAGCTATAATTTGGGAAAAATTAAATATTCGCGTATAATACGCACCCGACTTTTCCGTCAAATTTTAGAAAAAAATTCGTACCTAGAATGATATGTTTGGCACATTTTACCAGTGCCGGATCTGGGTTTTTTCTCAGGGGGGGCAAAAGCACATTTTGCCGCCCCTGCCCCACAGGGCAAATTCAGCAGTCGATTTTTTTGGGGGGTTTCCCCCGGAAAATTTTAGAAAATTAGGTTCAAAATGGAGAATTTTAGGCGTTTTGGAGAACCTTTTTTTTTTTAGCTTAAAAAGTAATTAACGTAAATAAAGTTTGATATCGGTTTTTAGACTTCAAAAATTATTTTTTACCTGTAACGTTATACTATTAATTCTTCCAGATTTATAGTGAAATACCTTCAGAACTTCCTATATAGCAACTGAAACTAGTAGAGAAACACTCAAATGAGCATATAAACATACAAACATTAAAGTATGCAAATAAACAAACAAAAATATAGTTTATACTTGCATCCCACTTAAAAATGTAAGTGGGAATCCCAGTTAGCAATTTTAATATCAACTTGACTTGCTCCATAGCTAAGGCAACCACATTTATTTCAATAAAAGTATTGGTTTGTATTGATTTTTAGGGTTTTGTAGATACTTCTCAAAACGCTTATGCCGAGGGTGATGTGTCTGTCTGTCCGTCGCTCTTTGGCTCATAGCGCCCGAACCATTTAAGCTAAAATGCTGAAATTTATAACACTGGCGTAACTTCCGGGCCCAAACACAGGACATATACACAAAAGTTAAAAATTTAATATGCGCATGCGCAATTCGAAAAAATGCGGTAAAGTCAAAAATTTAGATTTTTTTTAATTTTCGAGTGGGGTATCAAATGAAAGCTGCTGAATAGCAGATTACGAATATATGAATAAATTTTTAAATTTCGCTTTCCTTATTGGTCAAATAAATCAAAATACACCCAAA
>KZ651613.1:89344-110040 GCA_001010745.2 Gerris buenoi | reverse complement strand
CCCCATGTTGAATGCAACTTCAGAAAAAAAAATGCTCTACTCTACCCCTGTTCCACAAAAAAAATATAACATGGCAACACTGATTTTCCCTTTTTATAACCCCAAAACTACCTCCACGTTTGTTGTTTCCCGCCCCCGCCTTCTATTGTGCCAACTCTAATCTTATAGACTGTAATACCTTATTAAATAAATTATCATTTTATTTTTAAAGATTATAAAACTTATTTTTTAATATTTTAAACAAATATTGAACTATAAATTACGATTACAAAAAAAAACAATAATATTAGATTTGATTGTTAATTAAAAACAACCAAACGTAATTTTATTCAGTCAGAATTTATTTTTAATTTCAATAAAATATCACAGCAGATATATACATATTAAGTGATTTTAGAGTGATACAATGTTTATTTTGTTATCAGTTTGATCTATACAATTTTCTAATAAAAATTATCCCTTAATTTAATAGTAAAAATTGCAATACATTTTAAAGAGATACCATCAAAAAATAATTTATTTTACACCATTTCTTGCATCCAATGGCATTTTATTGTTTTTAATGTACCACATTCGGGAGGAGTGTGGGAATACATGGAATAAGAGGTAAAAATAGTTTTACCAACTATTAAAAAACCACAATAGCTCATTTAGTACAGAAACATTTCTATCATATTGTTGTTCATCATAACAGAACTGATGATAATCTTGGTGTATTGGCTTACGTAGATTGTCTGATAATACATTTTTTGGTTTTCTGAAAACCCAGAAATTTATTCTCGACCAATTCAGTATCAGAATCAGTTAATCAACTGTACTTCTGGAATTATAGTCCGAGCCTGGTCAAGCCTTAGTGACCAAACAAGCACTAATGATGGCTGAAAGTTATTTTGATAAATAAACAAGAATTACTTTACGTGGAAAGACAGTTTCTTTGAATCCATTAGCTATTGTGTTTTTCTGTTCATCAAAATTTTAGATGATTTTTATTTACCATAGTAGCAGTAGTTACCTAGTACTTCCCTTATAGACATGTAGGACGAACCACTTGTTCGAACTTAGCAATCAGGCCTATAGTATACTTGCCCCGTGGTGGAGAGTTCCAGCTACTTCACACATCATACATTTGTACATTGTACCGCAGAAGCGAGTATAATGTGATCATTAGTGAGCTATATAAGCTTGTGTCAAAGCGTGGGGAAGAGTCCCCATAAAGGGTGTCCCTCGCCCTGCTCTGACCTCGAACCATAGATACAAATTACATCTCATGACCCGGATCGAAACCACAACAAAGTATGGGGGAAGAGAACCCCTTAGGGGAATCCCTCGCCCTACTCTATCCACGATCCTTAGATGTAATTCAGAGTATCATAGCCCGGGATCGAACCCATGACCTCGAGTTGCCTCGACTCAGTGATAGCTGAGCGCCCGCTCAGCTATCACTGAGTCGATCACAGAGACTTAAGACGCCCGTCTTAAGTCCCTCGGCCACGCTTGCTCCCTCTTTTTTTTACCATAAGTATAATAAGATCCACAAAATCTAATTAATTACAAATCCTATCACACCCTGAATGCAAATATTGATGAATACAAACAATATTTTAAAAAAAGGGATGTTCAGATCTGTTAACGTAAAAATGATGAGGGGGAAAAAATGAATGAATTATTAAAAAAATAATATTAAAAATTTAATATAAACATAATTCTTAATAATTTACTTATAAGTAATTCTTATAAAATATTTATCAGTGCTTTGAGAACAAGTGTCGTTATTTAGTCAATGAAAAATAATACCGTCAATGGATTTGTTTATTGATAATATATTTTATTATAACATCAAAAAGCTTGGATTTTATTGTATTTGAAAATATTATACAATAATTTAACTAATATTATAATTACTAGAGAGAATTAGTCAAAAGTATTTAATTATTTTAGTTTAAGTTAATATTCCTGATCTGTTCCAAAAAATATTTATAAATGTTAAATATAATGCAGTTTTAAAATTTCTTCAGCGCCCTTATAAATATCTTACATATGAAAGCTTTTTCACGGCTTAAAAACAACTATGGCCTTAATATAAATATTACAGTATAAAATAAAGTAGACCTCTAAATATTTGAGATATTGTCGGTTAGTTGTTTGATTAATTTAGTTAAAATTGGAAATTAAGGAACAATTACTCAATTGAGGAACGATTTTTTAAGGAAATGAAGGATTAAGCACCGAGGATGAGGATATAAGTTGTTAAATAGAAATTTAGCTTGAACTAATGTAAATAACGGCTAGAAGATTAAAACTTTCAGTATTTTACGGCAGTTCTTAAGCTAACTCACTATCTCTAGATATTCAGAGTTCTACTATATACATATTATTTTTATATTATTATAAAAATCATATAAACCTTAGCCTTTAAAAATAATAAATATATACAAAATAAACTAAAATTAAATTGTCGTAATCTAAAATGTTTTTTGCGATGTTCCTTTTTTATGTTTCATTGATCAATTAAGTTGCATCCATTCATATTGATAATTCATGCTGTAATTGATCAAATAATAATATATCAATATAAAATACGAAATTTTTAGCATGAATATTGACAAATTATCATTATTTGATCAATGATTTTTTAAGAAATACATGTCTTGTTGATCATATAACATATAAAATTATTATTATCAAATGTTAAAAACACTCATGGATTTATCAATCAAGTATTACATTTTATATACTATTCGAGAGTATAAATTAAATACCTGATTGGTCACTTATGAGGTTCAAACTTTCCCAAATTTATTATTTTCACACCATTGATTTGGTTTGCATTTATTTGGTTTTTTCGAGTAATCATCAAAAACCGAAAAACACCAAAGAGTATTTCAAAATATCTTTGACTCTTTAAGAGATCTTGTTTTAAAATTAAAATACATTTGTTTCTCTCTTTATTTATCTGATTATTCTGAATCCATTACAAAAATATGGATTTTTGTTATGTATAAGTCTAAAACCTGAAATTAGAATTCAGGTAAAAGTCAAAAAAACTGGACACAACTGTCAATTCGTCCATCGTTCCGAGGTGACATTGAGGTGTCACGATCTGAGGAGGTAATGAAGGAAGTGCGCAATCGTTAACAGAAATAGTGAAGCGACTAACGAGCAACCGTTGTCTTTAGTCGGATTTAACCCTTCGTTATATTTGAAGGTTGGACGACCTGCAGCCGGGATAATCTGAAACAAGGAATAATAAAGTCAAATTTGATTGTTATATTTAAATTAATAATAAATTTAGAGTATGGGGTGAAATGGCTAAATTGCAACTTGGTATCTTAGAGATTATTCTAGAGGCACCAGCTAAAATCAAAATTAGATCTTTTTATAATATATATAATTATTATTAGTGGTATAATTTTAATAAATTTGTTTTATTGGACGTATTTCTGTTAAACACAAAATAAAAGAAAGGAAATAGTTAAATATAAATAAAATTAATGAATAATAATAAATATAATAATAATAAATAATAATAAACATCTTTATTAGCTGCAATATACGTCATTTCGTACAATAGCAAACGTCATAGATTACATGCATAAAATTTAGCTTAATAATTAAATAAACTAAAAATAAATAAATAAAACACAGTATACATCATTTCGTACAATAGCAAACGTCATAGATTACATGCATAAAATTTAGCATAATAATTAAATAAATTAAAAATAAATAAATAAGACATACACAAAAATATATAGGTAAATATATAGGTAAGGTACACCTACTTCACATTTTATAGGAAATATAAAATAGACTTTTAGATTTTTGTATAGGTAATATGTAATAATAACTACAATAAAATATAAAAATCGATTGCAAGATTTATACTGGTTAAACAAACAAAAAAGAAAACAAGCCAATAAAACATGGTAATAAAAAAATTTACAAAATAAACTTTAAGACAATTATATTTTCTTCTTCTTCGCTGTGTATTATCTTCATATATCTTTACGAATTCACCATCTACTTGAGATTCGCCTAAATGAATGTCATTAACGTCAGAAGAGTTCAGTATAATTTGGTAGTAATTTTTATTATTGGCTTTTTCTGGCGCATCTAGTTGTTCTTCAGTAACTAGAGCATCAATATTATGGTTAAGAGCCTCAGTAGCAGTTTGGACTTTGTTAATAACATTTTCCAACTGCTCCTCTACTCTGATTCGATGTCATTAATTTTGTCAGCAGGTCAGCAGGTAGGTTTGAAGATTTTAATCCTTTNTGGGGAGCCAATGAGAGCTCAAGATTTGCCCTCTGGATAACCATATAAGAAGGTAAATGTAGTGGCATAAATGTTAAGTATTGTTAAAAAATAATTCTTCCACAAGAATGTACGAGAAAATATTTGTTGTTTTAAAAAATAAAATCAAATATATTATAGTATATGAAAGAGAAATAACGAAGTAAGTAGTTAGAAATATAAATAAATCAGTCGAAAAAGAACACAAGAGAAGCACATTTTAAAACAAAGAAAAGAGTAATAAAAGAAAAGTCTATAAAGGAGGAAAAGATCAAAGAAAAGAGATAAAAAAACTAGTTAAAACTGAAATGAGGGATAAGGATAATTAAGAAAAGTATAAAAGAAATTCTCAAGTACACAGTATTATATAAGATAAAATAAATAAAACAAAAAGGAAATTAAAATAAATCAATAAGTAGAGAGATCACTACAAAGATAAAAGAAGAAAAAACTAAGAAATAAGAAACAACCATAAATGTGTATAAAACTCAGCGAGTGTAAAGTTGACCACTTTAATAATAACTATTTTAAAAAATAATTAAAAAGTAATACGTTTCTACCTACATTATATGGAACTTACTTATATTAAAAATAAATCAAATGGATAATAATAAATTTAGGGTAAAAAACCCCATTTATGCAGAAAAAGTTTGTCCTTTAGGTTGGTTATAGTTATAAGTGAACTAATTAAATTGTAAATTATCCATAAACAGTAAAAACTCGGTATTATGTGTACCTTTAAGGTGGTTTTCCCAATATAAAGGCCTAGCCTAGGCATTGTGCTCATTCTAAGATCAGCACTTTTTATATATCCTAATTAAAAAATTCCATGACAAAAATCTGTTTCAGATATCAGGGACACATTTTTGGTTCCCATGTCTGTCTGTCAGTCTGCCACTCAATTTTTGCAAACCAGCATATCATTGTTGGTCCCATATAAGTTTCAACCTTCTGTGCCTATTTATTTCTTTTAAAAACAGTTTTGAGACGAACATTATATTTTATTTAAATTTTTTAGAGTGTAAGTGACATAAACTGATCCCTTGATTTTACCTCTTATTGGAAATATTTATACAATTTTTGATAGTAAATTGACCTACAGTCTACCGATGTACGACCGTGCCCAACAAGAGTTAATGCGTGGACAGCACGGGAAGAACTAGCAAATGGAGTGGGGAGTCAATGAGAGCTCAAGATTTGCCCTCTGGATAACCGTATAAGAAGGTAAATGTAGTGGCTTTATTTTTTCCCTCAGAGGTTGGCCAATCTGTGTGTCACTTGATTTCCCACGCTGTCAACACACTAACTCTCGTTTGGCACAAACTGTAATGTTTTCCTTTGAGTTTAAATTTATAAGAAATATATTGAACTAAAACTATGAATAAATAAGGAGAAGAAGAAGATAGGAAATAGAGCTTAATATTATAGATGATATATTTACATAATGGCTGAGTGTGAACACATTACAATGGAAAATATGTACAATAAAAAACAACATATACATCATATGATATAAAATGTATTAGGATGGATGATGATGTTCATGAGTCAAAAATATTCCTGAGAATAAACATGAAGGAAAAAACCTTAATATTAATCCCAAATTGTAATTCCCGAATCCACCAAAAAATCAATTTTTTTTTTTAAACTTTCCAGACACCATTAAGTTCAAGTTAGTTGTCCTTCACCATTGCCCCTGTTGATCTTACCCTTATATCTGTATTTTCTTCTTGTGTTAGCCCTAAAGCTTGATACTGTGGGTTAGAAACCCGAGTACAATTTGTACGATTATGTTGATTGTCAACCAATGGACATCGGTTCATTGGCCGATGTACGACCGGTTTAAGTCGTTGCTTAGGTTCGATACGTTGACGGTTAATCAGTTTTCGAGGAGTTGTTCTTTTATCCTCCTCCCTTGTGTTCCTTTCATTTATGGCGAACTGAAAGCAAATATCAATGCAGAAAAGACGTGAAGAAAATGATGTTGAAAATGTTCAATGTTTTTGATTTTTTTCTTTGTTTAAAATATGTTTTTTTTTTTTGTTTTTTTTATGAAGAAACAACCCATTTTAATTTTGAATTTCCAAGTCTTTTGGTGGCAACCACATCTCGAAGAGATTGCTTCATGATATTTCACTTCTAATATTCAAATGAGTTGACTGTGCCAACCAGTGGCATAACTATGGGCCAGCAGTGCAAGCGGGCCCCTAGTGGCAGGGGGGCCCCCAAATCCAGTCGATGGGGTCCCCTTTAGAGCTAATAAATAACCTAACTACATTGTAATCATAATCATACTTCTATACCCATTGTCAGGGGGGTCTTTTTTTTGCTTATAAATTTTCTTTGGGAGGGGTCCCCAAAGAGTTCTTGAGGGGGGCCCCCAATGTCCTAGCTACGCCACTGGTACCAACTTAAATTGAAACTGGGCACCAAACCAAAAATATGCTTTTAGTATTAGAAGCAAAATATCCAAACAAACACCCTTTGAGACAGTGTTCACCAACCGGAACTTCTAAAACATCGTTATGACTCTAAACCCGGAGGCCTACAAAAATTTTAATTTTTGTTAAAAATTAAAATATTTAGTATGATTTAAAGTAGTACAAAATACAAATATGTTACTTCCACATTACCATTTCTTTAGTGTGGTTAAAAGTATAGTTCTAAGTTAGCTTAAACAATGAGCTCAGATAAATGCGGTAAATATAAAAAATTACATACTTTTCATATTATTATTCACTATTGATAGATGAAATGAAAAATAACTGAGAACTACAGAAATTAGAGATAAATAATAGTGAAGATACTTTGTATGAATTTAATAAATTATTGAAGATGAAAATACTTACAGAATTGTCATCATCTTCATCTGGTTTGCATCCCATCCAAAATACAGATAAAGGTTTCTCCGCTTCTATCACTCGCATTCTTGTATCGTCAAACTTCCAGTAACCTTTCCCTTTGAAGAAGTATGTCACACCTGTGGAACAAAAAATGTGATAATTATGAAAAAGGGGAGATAAAAAATTATCTTCACTTGTGCGAATTGAACTAGAGATATCTGCAGTTACACTGTATTGTTCTAACAACTGAACTGTTGATGGCAGATTGATTTTCACCTGTTCAAATAGAATCATATATAAAATCCCAATTATTTTAGTCTGTCCCAAATGTGAGTTAGTGCGTTGACAGCGCGGGAAAAACTAGCAAATGGGGTGGGGAGCCAATGAGAGCTCAAGATTTGCCCTCTAGATAACCATATAAGAAGGTAAATGTAGTGGCTATTTTTTCCCTCAGAGATTGGCCAATCTGTGTGTTACTCAATTTTCCATGCTGTCAAAGCACTAACTCTTGTTTGGGACAGACAATAATTTTTTTATTAAGTGGGATGAAGATTTTGAGGAAAAAGGAATTTTGGTAGGAGTATTTAGCTAGAATAGTACACAATGTGTCTTAAATTATCTTAAAATTAATGGTAATACATGCTGAGAGATTCAACTTTTAAACTAATTTAGTGGTCCATTATCAAATATAACTAATTGTGGATAAGGGATCTTTAGAAAGCTTTTTCTTGAAAGAAAGAAAAATGACCATGGGTGTAATGCAGTATTTATACATACAACTTCTAACTCTGAACTGGGAGTAGGTTATGCGTTAGTGCCCAATGAGGATATAAGGCTTTTCAAATCACCTCCATGTGCAAGAGGGTATACAGCCAACCTGCTAATTCTCAAGATGTCCCTGAACTTCAATTTCAAGTAAAATTAGCAGTAAGTTGGTGGTATGTACAGATTTACCCAGTAGTATCTGAGATAATAAGGATCATTCTTTGATGATCCTTATTGGGGTGCACCACTGGGGCCAACCAGCAACAGGGAAAAAGTGTGCACAAGTAATTTGGATCCCAAATCCCAAACCACATCAAATAGCAGGGAATGAAGACAAGGCAGGGCGACCTCAGACCCCCTACCATTTCTATTGACCAAATTCGCTCAGATACAGTAGGTATTCGGTATTAGCGATTGGATGAAAAGTTTGAGACAGCTGAGCAAAGTTTTAATCCTCTTAAAGCCCACATTAACTGGCCAGCTGTAAGAGTAAGAGAGACATAAGAACCCTGCAAAGTGAGGAAACCGGACACAAATAAATTGCTCAAAAAAAAAGAATTGTAGGATGTCATCTTTACTCACCATCCTTCCATTGCATTGCAGCATCGATGTAATAAGGAACACCTCTCCATACTCTGGCCATATCACGGGGATAGTCTGGCATGACTTCATCAATCTATAAAATCATTGGAAATATTAAAATATTATTAATGTTATTACAGAAATAAAATATGATATTGAAAATCTTAGAATGTTATATTTTTAAGTCCAACTTAACTGACCCTAAGTAAAAATAAGATATTAAAAAGAAAAAACCGTACATCATCGTACATCCTCCAATACATAGTTCCGGAGAACAAATATGCTTTTGAGTTATATCCCCAGACGAAAGCAGCGTCCACCTTCTCTAAACTTGATGGCAAGCCAAGGTCCGTGAGTGGACGGGGATATCCAGGCTCCAGTCTATTACCGTCATAAACCCAATGTAGTTTACCTGCAAATATTAAATAAAATTATAAAGCTTATTTATGATGGTTACAATAAGATATTATCTATTAAGAAATAAGACATCTTTATATTTACATAGATCATTTGAGGGGGTTCAAAGTTTCTATGAGCAGAGTCATTGGCCAATTGGCAGAGGCATTTGGTTAAAGGCATTGGCCACTTATTCTGCTCTAGCATATATTAATTCAGGTTAAAGTAATGTGCTCCAATCCCATACTTACAGTATGCCCGTTATGAGTGGTAATTTTTGACTCTCAGATTGGCCACCTAAATGAGGAAAAAAAATAACGCCACTAGGCCTGTGGGAGGGGTTGGACCAGTGACATTTTTGTTTGCCTAGTTGGCCCTACCTTCAAGAATTCAAAATCGTGACTTCTCATTGGCTCCCCACCCCAATTTTTTGGATTTTGCCACACTGTCAAAAGTCACAATTCGTAACACTCAAACTGTAGACACATATGATTTACATAGGTCATATAATAGGTCACTATTGATCAAGCCATATTCAGTTTGGTGTTATATTGGTGTGTGAAGTGGATAAACTTCGTATGGGGGTTAGTAAACGGTGGCTGAACAAGTAACTTAATCGCTAAGCTCAAACAGATGAGTCCTTACTCTTCTACAACTAGCTCCAGATCATTTGACTGAAGATGTTAAGTAAATTTAATTCATATAATCAATTAAAATTTATGAATCAAATTTCAACAATTTCTTTTCTTTGTACAAATTTAACTCAGGTCTATGTATTAATTGAGATGAAGAAGTTAGATGGGGAATCCTCCACAATGATGTTATTATGGAAAGTTAGGTTGGGTTTAAAGGCAAAGGAAAGAGGAGACAAGAGAAATTGGAGAAAAAAACGTACTGCGCATGCTCACAACTTTAGACTGGGAGACATTACCTTCTTTATCAGGTTATAAACTGATTAACTATAAACAAATTCTTGGTAACCTATAACCAAGAGGAAGGTAATTTGTCCCATTGGAGCTGCTATTTTACCTAACTTCATGTGGTATGTGGTCACTTTTTTTAACATATTATTTTTCTACAATCCTCCACCTCCATCCCCTTTATTTAGCATCCTTAAATCCTCTATCCTCCACGACATCATCAGTGCCTTCAGGATTATTAAAAAAAAAAAAATTAATAAAGCTTTTCGAAGCTATCTCACTGTTCATAAAAATTCCACTTCTTAACTTTGAAAATGATCAATATATGATCACGATATTATTAGCACAATATTACAATGATTTGTTTACAAGTGAGAATATTGTCTTCCAAAAGACATTACCGATAAAGAAAACTATTTTCCTGTCGTGACGTTCATAGACAGCATCCACTTTTGTAAAGTTATCTGGAAAATGACTCCATAATCTTCTGGTTAATGCAGGATAACCCGGATATGGTCCACTCTCTCCTAATCTCCATACATACTGAAAAAAAGAAATTAATCATAGTTAGTTATACATAAAAAGAACAGTAGTGTTATAGAATCTTTATTTAGTTATAATTTTTTTTTTTAAGTTAATGAATACATATTTAGAATTGATTAGGAATATAAAAGCCACATGTCCTGTTCTGCTCAGGAAAAATTGGTATTTCTTTTAACACTTATTCAAAAACTAAACTCTTCTATTTCTAAACTCCATTGATGATCGTAAATATTGAAATAGTGTTAATGTTATGATATTGAAAATCTTCAGAATATTAAATTCTTAAGGCTAACTAAATTACTCGAAGCTCATAATAAAATATTAAACAAGATATCCATTGAAGTATTTAATTATCCACTTCAAAGCTACTGGATTATTAAAATAACCAGATTACCGATCAGTTAATTAATCCTGCTACAATGACGAGTAAAGTGTGAAACACAAACTATCAATAAATATAAATCTAATTAGAGATCTAAGTATGCAATGTAGACCTTCCTTAAGATTTTTATCAAAAGCAGAGAATATAATGATCCATGAAAAGTTGGAGTGCTTGTGTGAAACACAAACTATCAATTAACATAAATCTAATTAAAGATCTAAGTATGCAATGTAGGTCTTCCTTAAGAATTTCATCAAAAGCAGAGAATATTATGATACATAAAAAGTTGGAGTTTCATTTGATTTATAATTTTGAAGTGCGTTTAAATATGGTACCATGGTCTTAAAGAGTGTTTACAAACACAAATATTATGTATGGACAGGATAACTCGTTACTCGTGTATGAGTTGTCAGATATGGACCATGAACCAAAAGTAGCCCATAACGTTGTACTAATGTGACTGAAAGACTTCTTCCTAGAAAGTATTTAATTATAATTTATATATTTTTTAAATTCTGTACCTCATTTTTAAACATGAAAGTGTCGCCTCTTATCAGTGAGACAGCATCGAATGTAGTTTGACAGGAATCAGGCTTTTTAGATGGAGTACGAGTGGTCACCCTGGGTCTGGTTGTTGTTCTCCTTGTTGTTGTGGTTGTGGTTGTTGTAGTTGTTGTAGTAGGTTGTGGAGGATAGTAATATGGTGGACGCACAGGAACTTCATTGTCAGGATATTGTTCCCTATCTTCATGATGTGGTCGTTTTCCATAAACATTCTTTCCCCATTCTTTGTTTGTTTTGGGGCCTTTAAAGTCAAATTAAAACAAAACAATGTTAATAAAAAATAAACAGTTAGTAAAATAAGATATAAAGTGTGAGAGTTTATTATTATTTTAAATTGTTTAAGAATCTACTCTAATTATATTTCTAGGGTCTTTATTCCCTGAAAAGAACCCTTAAAACCTGTTATTCTCAGACAAGAACCCCCTTTCCCTCTCTTTAAATGTTGTAAGGTTAAAATTAAATTATAACACGACTCTTCGTATGTTTGAATCTTGAAGAATGAAATTTTGTTTATTCTAAATATCTGAAACCTCCCAAACACCTCCAAAACGTGGGGAAAAGGGCGTAGAGAAAGATAACAACAGAGGATGGCCTTGCTTTATAGAGCATTGGAGTAACTCCATTAAGAATAATGAAAATACACATATCCATTAAAATCAACTTTATTAGCATTTATTATTCTATCTATTTGCATTTACATAAACACATTTTTGAATTTTTTTTTTATTAATCGTACGATTTCTTTGCTAGACAATGAAGATGGATCGAGCAGTTGAAATCAGGTTTTGTATAATAAATATTTGGTAGAAGGGCATCATGTTTTATTTCATATTGATATTTCTACATGAAATAAAAAATGTAAGTCCCTCACATGCTTGATGAATATATAATTGGAAAACTTTCAAAGAGTGTTAAAGATTATTTTTATAGAGGGCTTATCATTTCACTAATATGGCGGAGATACACATGCCTGTAGCTTGAACAAAAACATTCAAGCTACTTGCACGTGGCTATGTTAAATGGCATGCCTGTAGCTGGCAAACAAGCAGATAAAAACTTAATAAAAATCCTTGGTATGCCGGTTACTGGCAAATATCCTTTTTTGGCATGCAAGCTACTTCCCCAATTTGACGGCATGTGTATCTCCGCCTATATTTTGAGTAAAATTTATAAAGGTACTGTTATTCACAAATATAGTGTGTGCTGTGTGTGTAGTGGGTATGCATTTCTTTATCACAAACATGTTTTTGTTTTCGTCGTATTCAAATATAAAGAGAACAAGTGTGCAAGGCTGCTAAATGATTTTCGTCGAGAGAAATAAACGAACTGACTTATTTCATCATAAATATTTATATGAAAACTTATAATTACCATATATCTGTTGAATTCCATGCTTATCATCGTCGGGTAAATCGAAATTTTCTTTAAGCCCCTGATACCAAGGGTACATAAGAGCACCTTGAACGCTGGAATGAGAGAGTCCGAGAGAGTGACCAAATTCATGTGCTGCGACTGCGAAAAAACTGGTACCTATAATAGAAAGCAAGCAAATTATTGTGAGATCTTGTTAGTCATGAGAATGAAAGAGGTGGTTGGTGGATGAAAGAAAGGCTTTAACATTTCATTTTAAAAACACAATTCGACAGTAGGTAAATATGGGATTTTGAAACAAACCATCAATATGATCTGGATCTCCAGTGAGTAACCAAAGTTCATCGACATCGAAATGGGCATCACCACCTCTTCCAGAGCCAGGGAAAAAAGCGTGAGCCAAGATCTGTCCTCTTCCGTCGAATGGATAACCGTCCCCATGGTAACCTCTGAAAATTCGAAAATGATTAATAGATTTTTAAAATGTTGATTGAATGATTTTAATAAGAACTTTATATTGATTACAAGATAATATAGACAATAGACAATATAAACGTGAATTTATAATGATGGTATTTACATAGAGAATTTGAGACTCCAAAAACTTCAAATTTAGACAATGGAAAAAGTGACTCAAATTATTAAAAGATGCAAAATGATTGGCAGATTACCATTAAAATGCATTCTGCCACGTAAGAATTCCTCCTCAATGGTTCAGTGGTTTGAGCACTGCAGCAAAAACCCAAGGATTTGTGTTCAATTCTTGGCCTTGCAAAGCATTTTTAAACGTCTTTCACTACTTCAAATTCCTTTATATGGAGACATGGAGATAGGTAACAGTAAACTTAACATCACCCATTTCGTTTTTTTGAAATACTTTTTCTTTGCATTGAAAAAAAAATAGCACCAAATTGGAGAGATAATATGATAGGAATTAACTTCGACTGTGCCAAAAATGCCATAATTTGTTGGCAACCTAGAGGAATATGTAATATAGAATGAATATGGAATATGCGTATAGAATGCCTTACTTAACCTCAATTTTAGTTACTCACTTCTCCACTCTGAAAAAGTAACCAATAAGCTAATCAATTTTATTTTTTTTTTTTAGCTAAATTTAGATTTTTTTTTTATAGTGTTGTGTAAACCCCAGGGTTACGTGCCTCCAATATCAATATCTCGCGAAAATTGAGTGCCCCCATTGGAGACTAACGATAGTAAAAAACATGTTCACCAGAGGGAGAGAAAAATGGCTCTGATTGTTTTTATAGTTAATCAATTTCTCACCCTCGTGGTAAAAGAAAGTATTTCTCATTGAAACCTTTTTCTGACATTTTTAAGTCTTGGCTATGGCACATAAACTAAAAAAGCGTTACTAAAAAAGCGTTACACAGAGGTGGGCAATCAAACCTGACAAAAAATGACTTACCTTTCAAAGAAGATGAGGATATCAGCTGTCTCCGAGTTGGTTTCTCTAAAGGAGAGTTGGGAATGTTTCGCCCATATATGAAGAGCTCTGTGAAGATCACCTCGCAGTCTACCTACGTCTAATGATCCAAGCCATTTACTCCGTAAACTGAAACAAAATAAAGTTCGTTTTTAATAAAATAGTTTATTTATTTGTAAACGTTTGAGAGGTTAGTTAAAGTGGTATTGACCATCTAATAGTTTGTGAGTTATTTGAAGGGATTTAAGAGAGATAAAGATATTTATTAGAGCATATAACAGTACAGTAGAACCTCGCTTACACGACCCTCAATAACACGACAACCTCAATTACAAAAATGCAATTTTCAAATCCCATTGAGATTGCCATAACGCATAATGTTAACCTAAATTAACCTCTATAACGCGACTATTATTAACCAAACAACCTCAATAACACGGATTTTTCTAATTCATAACATAACTCAGAACCTCTATAACAAGTCGTTTTGAGAAATCAAGCTCTATAACGCGACTCTATACAAGAATAGGTCGACCTTGAACAAGTCTAGACTTGAAAATCCCACCCCACCCCGCTCCCAACATTCTATTAACCTCTATAACACGACTGATAGCCAAAATAATCTTGATAACACGACCCTCAACAAAAAGAGCACCTTGATAACAAGACTGTTTACCTAATCCCCTTGAGACACTTCTTATCGAGGTTCTACTGTATTTATATTATCCTGATTAAGAGCCATTATTGGGAACCGACGTAGCCGAGGGGTTAGAGTACTCGCAATTCTGCTTAAAACCAAGATAAATCTCGTGAGTTCAAATCCCAGAAAAGTAAGAGATGTTTTACACTGATGATTACATCGAGTAGGTGAGTAAAATAGCCGGATCCCTTGTTCTGTAATCACTTAATGACCCATAATGAATTGTTGATCGGGGAATAAATGAAACAGCAATAAATTATTGCATTTTATTATTATTTACTGCTATAGTGTACTTGTATTGTATTGACCTGATTCAACGAATGATATAAAAAGCACCACTCTTCGTATTCAGGCATTTCATAAAAACACACAAACAACACTTTAGCTGTTGGGAAAATTACAAAAGTATAAAAAAAAAATGAAATATGTAGTTCAAATGACTATTTCACTTGAACAGGTTAGGTCAACGCATGCGCTTACCTATTTTTTTATTTTTTATTTTATCTAAAATAAAAATACACCAAAAGCAGAGATAATAGCCGTTTTCTTTTTTTTTTCTCTATTTTAAGATTTATGTTTACTTTACAAGTGGGATAAAAAGGAGTGTTCTGTGTCCATTTTGACTGGAAATAACAATTTAGTAAGGCACTCCGTTATTTATAGAACTAGCAATCCAGTGTTGCCGAATTCATTAAACTATTTGAAATATTCGAATGATTTGCCGATTAGCCGATCTTTGTTTAGGTTAAAAGCGAAACGTCAGAGGTTTTTTTGTTTCTCTATAAATTAATGAAGGAGATGCGAGAGGGAAAAAAAGGCAACACTTATCGTTGTTAGTTACAACTGTTTCAATCGAAAATATAATTATCTCTAACCAACTCCATTCGATTCGTGTAGATCTTCTTTTAGTAGTTTAGTTAAGTTACTACTTATTAATCGTAGTTAGAATCAAATTAAAGTTATTAATTTAAGCTTCACGTTAATGGGTGTAATAAGTTACTTTTATTTTGTTACTTACTTACTAAGTTTAACAAATGTATCCTATTTTTTTTTCTAATTCGTGCAATGAGATAATCTGAAGATGACGGTACGGCCGAGAATCTCTGTGATTTTGAGACATTTGCAATTTATTAGCAATTAGTACGACCATAATTAAATAATTATAATGTATAGTAAAATAATTATACAATGTGTATGGATCAGTAATGTGGTAGATAAACTCAATATTGCTTACTAATTAATTTTACAAAATCAATAATATATTATGAACAAGCTCAATCGCTAAAGCCTTCATGGTAAACAGTCCATAATTTTAAATCAATTTTCAATACATTCAATTTGTAAATCTGATGTTAAGAATCGATAAATTGATGTAAAATTGCTTTCGCAACCACAACAACTTGATAATTTAGTGAACCAACTCAAATTCTTCATCACTATTTGTATAATCAATAATTTATGAAAAAACTCTATAATAACTTCATCATGATGTAGTGTACAGAATAAACAATTTGTTAGCAAAAACTTAATTGATTACCCACTTTCATTTAAAGAATCAATGACATCATGATTTATGATTTAGAATCAATGACATCATTTGTTTATTTTTACGATGTGCTTTATCACCTCCTTATGATTTATTTATTTATTTTTTTGATTAAACATGAATGTTATTTTATATGATGTTATTAATCAATCATTTGATAAACAAACTTAACTCCTTCTCTATTACACGATGAGTAGAATCAATCATTTTACGAACAACCTCAACTCCTTCATTATAATGATGCGAAGAAGTATACAATCATTTGATAAGCACGAACAAACTCAACTCCTTCACTATTACGATGTGAAGAAGCACAATCATTTGATGAACAAACTCAACTCCTTCTTTAGTACGATGTGTAGAAGTACAATCATTTGAAGAACAAACTCAACTCCTTCTTTATTACGATGTGTAGAAGTACAATCATTTGAAGAACAAACTCAACTCCTTCTTTATTACGATGTGTAGAAGTACAATCATTTGAAGAACAAACTCAACTCCTTCACTATTACGATGTGAAGAAGTACAATCATTTGATGAACAAACTCAACTCCTTCTTTAGTACGATGTGAAGAAGCACAATCATTTGATGAACAAACTCAACTCCTTCTTTAGTACGATGTGAAGGAAGCACAATCATTTGATGAACAAACTCACCATTTCTTTATTACGATGTGAAGAAGTACAATCATTTGATGAACAAACTCAACTCCTTCTTTATTACGATGTGTAGAATCAATCATTTGTTGAAGTAACTCAATAGTTTCTTATAATTTGTAAACTCAACTACTTTCTGCAGAATAACTCTAAGTCGAAAGAAAATAGTAATGTGCAATAGTGAAGAAGCTCAATCGCTCACTCAAGGAGGTTGTGATGGAACCGTAGACACATCACACCCAGATTGAGTGAGTGACTGAACTTCCTACATTAGAAATGAATTCCAATCTTCACAGCGATGTGATGTCCCTGATGTGAGCGTTCTTTCTAAAATTTAAATTTGTATAAAGCCATATTAATTGATTATGTAGTTGTTTACAAACATCATACATTTTATTGAATACAACATCAGTTATATAATATAAATCTCTTCAATAAACATAACTATAATTATTCTGTATTTTAAGACTCGTTAACTTAAAATTTATTTTAAATAACTCATTCATGATTACATACAAAGATATAAAAATACCTATACTAAACTTAATCAAACGTAACCTTCATAATGATAATCTAAGCCTAAAAACATCCTATGCCTTCTAAATATGTTGCTATTTCTATGTGCAAGTAAGACTTTTGTCGAAGTATTAATATATCCAATCGCGTTTAAATCAATATTATATACAAAATATAATATTATTACGGAAATATTTAAAAAAAAATCTGTTTGAAAATAGGATATTCAAATGTCGAAATAACAAATATAACCTCGAAATAAACATGTAAACCCCAGAAGCGTGTTTCAACACTTATTTTCACACTCTGTATAAATTACAGATTTTATGGTTATTAAATGACGGATGAGGAATACTAATTTTTACTAACTATTTTCTATAATTAATTTAATTCCAAGTTAATTTAATTTAAAATTTTAAGTATTTTAACATGGATTTGTATAAAACATTCTATGTTTGTGGTAAACTAATAAACGCTATATTTTAAGCATAAAGTTTATCTACTTGTGCATTATTTCTTTGTTTATTCTGTTAGAAACTGCGGGAAATGGTAGATAATTAAATTAACAATTAAAAGAGAATAATAAACTTATAATAATTATTACTTTTTTTTTGTTTCTTTTCTTTTACGTATCGGTCTACACAACTTAAAGTTATGATAGGACAGGAGGAAAATTATGATCAAGCAAAATAGATAATTGGAAAATCACCATTACTAAGCTTAATCAAGGAAACTCTCCATTAAGATTTTCTTATCAGGAAGGAAAAGAGATAACAAAAGTTTACAGTGTCCGGTCCCAGTTTATCTTAAAGATACCGAAGGTTTTTGATGGATTCCATGTTGGCCGTAAGAACACAATCTAAACATCTAACAAGGGAGTGGTTTCAATTAAGTAATGGGCTTTTAGGTAAGCTCCAGTTGTACCAACTATAAAAAAATACCCTATATCCTTAACAATTCACTATTAGTAGTTTTCCGGGTAATCTTCACCTCTCAACATATATAACTGGGTGTTTAGAAAAAACACCAGAGGGAGTAAAAAAAAAAAGAGATTCTCTGTTGTTTACAGAATAGTTTAGTTGGTTGAGTCGCCGCTAGGGCAGCGTTGATATCGAGGCCCAGTAGTAAAAACATCGGTGTTGGTCTATATTTAGAGAAACTCCGTGTCTTATCTTTAAGCTTTGAAACAAACAAAGCCGTGAGGGAAAAAACAACACTGGAGCACAGGATTTCAACCAGCCGCCCATTCCCACCTTTTAATATACTGATTAAATCTTAAATAATTAGCAAGAGATAATTGTACGCGCACGCGCAGATATTTTTATACATTTACTATCTTAAACTATATTATGCATATACGTAGGTCAAGTAAAAAATAAGGTTCCCACATTTTTTTCAGGTGTAAGGAATTTTTTATTGCAATAAATAAGTATACCATCTGAAAGCTTGTACTTTAAACTATTTTTCTACGCATAGTCACCAGATTTTTCTACGCATTTTTCCTGACGAGTTATCCACTTCTAAAAACTTGCTTCGAAGAACTCCGCCGCCAGGCCACCGATGAACTTGGTGACCGCTTCCTTTACCTCTTAATCTGTACTGTAATTGCTTGATGTCCTCAAATGCTTGATCATGCCCCCTACAGCCCTGATCTTGCTCTCAGCGACTTCCACTTGTTTCCGAAATTGAAGCAACACTTGGGTGGGCAGTGGACGCTTCAGTACAGATAAAGAGGTAAAGGAAGCGGTCACCAAGTTCATCGGTGGCCTGGCGGCGGAGTTCTTCGAAGCAAGTTTTCAGAAGTGGATAACTCGTCAGGAAAAATGCGTAGAAAAATCTGGTGACAATGTAGAAAAATAGTTTAAAGTACAAGCTTTCAGATGGTGTACTTATTTATTGAAATAAAAAATCCTTACACCTGAAAAAAATGTGGGAACCTTATTTTTTACTTGCCCCTCGTATATATTTTTTTAAGGGAATGACAGAAGAATGCTGACAATAAATGAAACGATGATACAGAAGAATGCTGACAATAAGCGCATCAATGATACATGAGAATGCTGACAATAAATGAAACAATGTTAGACTAGAATGCTGACAATAAATGAAACAATGATAGACTAGCGTGCTGACAATAAATGAAACAATGATAGACTAGCGTGCTGACAATAAATGAAACAATGATAGACTAGAATGCTGACAATAAATGAAACAATGATAGACTAGAATGCTGACAATAAATGAAACAATGATAGACTAGCGTGCTGACAATAAATGAAACAATGATAGACTAGAATGCTGACAATAAATGAAACAATGATAGACTAGAATGCTGACATAAGCACAACATTGATACAGGAGAATGGAGAATGCTGACAATTAAGCATAACATAGATACATGAGAATGCTGACAATTACTAATGGAGCGATTATTTCTAAATATTTAAAAAAAATAAGGTTAAACTTAACAAATTTTGTCTTTATCAATGACTAAGAGGAAAGCGAGGGATAAATGCAGTTATTAGAGCTTTTAAAGATAAGAGAAATCATATAACACGAGCTGCTTAAATACTTTATCTTTCTGAAATATAACTCGAGACAAAAGAACTTTTATGAACTAACTTAATACATCTTAAGTTAGACTTAATATGAGATTACTCTTTGAATAATTATAAGTTACATAAATATAAATGTGGGAGCTCTCACTTTTTTACCACTATGTGCTTTTCCACTTGTTGGTATGGTTGGTAACCGTGAGGGAAAAGGGGATTTAAAATAAAATAAGTTAATTGAAGAGGTATTTTGTGGACTTGTAGTTACAATACAGGAGTGACGAAGAATTGGTTGGAATGAAAGTCCGAGAGTTTTTTCTTTAAATATTTATTAACATCAAAGCTTTCGCTCAGGGAGCCTGAGCTTCTTCAGTGATCTACAAAAATATATAAGAATATAAAAGATATTGAAACTAATAAAATAAAAATAAAAATAAATATAAAAAATAACTTATATATATATAATAATAAATTATATATATAACTTAATAAAACTAATATAGAAAATCTTACCGAAAATTGAAATTAAAAAATTAACAGGATAACTGGTCATTATAAAAAATATGGCGACTTTTTTTGAAAAATATAACATATTTTAACAAAAATATAACAATAATGT
>KZ651613.1:49907-63440 GCA_001010745.2 Gerris buenoi | reverse complement strand
ACTCTTATAAGTGGGGGCAGGGCTTAAGCCCCTTTGCCCCCCCCCCTAGGATAACCAATATTTTTCATACTACGGAAAGTTTAAATTTTAATTTAAATCAAATTATAATCATTATTAACACTGGAAGACTGACTCCAATATACAGAGGCCCGTGGTTCAAGTCCCGGCGCTGGAGTCTATTTTTCTCTGTCTGTCTCCCAGTGTTAATAATGATTATAATTTGATATAAATTAAAATTGCTAGTTGAATCAAGATCACAACTATAGCAGTTTTTGGTTTATAAATTTGCTTTAAAGGAAAAATATCACATCTAATATTTTTACACCTATGAGATTTTGAACCACATCTGGTCACACAGGGAACCCCTTAATGTCCACCCAGCATTATTTTATTAAATGCTAAGCTGATCGAATTATTTATCGCCACCAGGTTTCGGCTTGGAAAACCATGGTCGACACTTTCTTGGTGGTTTGATAATAATTGATCAAACGAGTCCAGCGTTGTGAAGACATGATTTACAAACCTACACTTCACTCATGTGTGGAGGGTTTAGTTGTCTCGTATCAATCCAGTATCGGATTGATTAAAGAACATATTTTGAAGGTATTAGCTCGAAGCTAAGAGAAGGGTCAAAGACAAGACATAAGAATTGGTGGCGTTTGTCATGCTGGACCCTCAATTTAGGAAGAATCAGTGTAAAACCTTTCAATTTTATCATCACTCATGTATAGGTTGTTCAGAGTTAGTTCTAGATTGGTCAAACACCGCAGGCTCTAAAAAGCCTCACCTTATATTACTCCTTCATAAAACAGAGTCAAAAAACAAACCGTCCTATATAAGAAATAAAGGGCGTCAAGATTCTCAGGGCCGACATAGACAAGATGCCTTTCAAGATATCGATCCAATTAAGAAAGGGTCCGCAACCGCCCAAGGCGGTAAAGCGTCAACAAAAACCTTAGCGTTCATCACGGGGGACCACTAATAGCTCAATAAATCGCTTATTGGTTTCTGTTGACTGGGCCCTTGAGGCGCCTCGCACTCAACTATACAGCGTACCTAACTACCAAACACCGCAAACAGATTCAATCAAATAAATTATAAGTCTCCTTTTCCCTTGGAATAAACTGAAGGTGCTTTTATATTTTGCAATTTAAAAAAGTAATAGATTTAAATATTACAACATTTTTCTTCCTGTTAAACAGAACATTTGAGCAACATACTGAATAAAAATTGACGATATCAAAATTAGATTCTCAAAACCATAATAGCAAATGTATACCAAAGACATTACTGTATTTGTTAAATATTTTTTTATTATCTAAATTGCTTCCAAGCTTATAAACAGATTAATGACTAAGTATTTCGAACATTTGAGCAACATAGTGAATAAAAACGATAACAAAATCAGCCGATTCTCAAAACCATAATAGCAAAAGTTCGACAAAGAACTGTATTTACCGAAGTAAAGGTACGTTTTCCAAGACGCGACTCCAGCGATAGACGCAGAGCGATAGTCGCCCAGCGATAGTCGCTGGCACAAAATTATAGTAGGTATTTTACTACACGCGTCTCCAGCGACTATGCAACATATCAGTAGGTAACTAGCAGTAGATGCGAACACGGTAGTTTTTAATTTAATTATGAGTTTTAAGAAAATACTTCTTATTACATGTAATTAATTCTCACTTCTCTTGGTTACTTTAAATTTATAGTTCTGCTGGATTTATATCGAATAAACCAAGTGAAATAATATATTTTTAAATGAAACAATAAATATAAAAGGGACAAACCAACAATCTACGTAAAAAAATATTCTGATAAAATAAATAAACTGATATTTAGTTACTTGATTTATTAAAATAACAATTTTTATACTAAATATATACGTTTTTAATTAAATTACGTTTAGTTTGTTTTTAATTTAAAGACTGTATGATAACCTAAAGTAACCTTTCCGAAAAAATAGTAAACAAAACAGCTAAAAAAACATTACTACCAACATAATAATTATAATTTACCTAAGAAAATACCTTTTAAGTTGGTATTGATTGTTTTGTTGGCTGTTTTCACCAACACTGCATTGCTAGGATCGCCAGTGACTGCGATTATGACTGCCTCTGGAGCAGACGGCTGCAATCGCTCAGCGATTGACGCTAGCGTCTCTAGCGACTATCGCTAGAGTTGCTTGCCTAGGAAAACAGTTACACGTAAACTCATAAGACGAGTGCTCAGCGATAGTCGCTCAGCGATTATCGCTTAGCGACTATCGATGGAGTCGCGTCTTGAAAAACGTACCTTAACGAAAGCTATATGTATCGTTCTGAAAAACGAAAATATTTTGTCTCCGACTTCAATAATTCCAAGAAAGATATCAGGGAACATTTTTGGTTCCGGGTGTGTTTTGCGAACCAATGTTTCTTAAATGCAACGAGTCTGATATTAATGACATTTGTACGGTAGGTCATAATTAGCCCATTGTTGGTCCCATATAAGTTTCAACCTTCTTCCCCCATTTGTTTCTCTTCAACATGCGCACAACATACATTTATTTTTACCTATATCTTCAAAAGTACTCATCTGATTTTTATGAAATTTGGATGATTTATCGAAAGCAGCTTGTAGATAGCTCCAGATTAATTTCAACCAGCGCTCTTTACATTTTCTAAATTGGTTCTCTTTCTGTCTGTCTGTTGTGTGTATGTTATGAATTAAAGTATCAATTTATCAAAATGTAAAGAGACGCGTGACGGTTGAAATTAATTTGGTCCTATCTGTGGGCTACTTTGGATAAACCATCCAAATTTCATAATAATCAGTTGAGCAATTTTAAAGATAAAGTAATATGTCAAATTTTTAAGTATAAGAAACACTTTTTCCTGTTTTTAGATTTTACCCCCCTCTTACATGAAAATATGACAAAAGTAAACATAGTAAGAATAGCTCTACTCTTAAAGAGCTTTCCCACGATATGCATCATGAAGGCATATACTATTTTAACTTTTGTACCCCGTACCCCTGTGTACCAATTTGGACCATTTGAGATTTATACCTTCCTGTAATTTGGATTGTGTTTGGAAAACCGGGGGAAATTGTCCATTGAGATCACACGAACTGCGGTCAAAAGGCAAAAGAGAAAGTGACTCTTATAAGTGAAGAGTCACTTAACGCAGAATACCCAGCCCCAGCTATTTCAAAGAAGCTTTTACAGTCTGTGCCAAACGAGAGTTATCAGCAAGGGAATAACTAGCAAATGGGGTGGGGAGCCAATGAGAGCTCAATATTTGCCCTCTGGATAACCATATAAGAAGGTAAATGTAGTGGCTTTATTTGTTGCCTCAGAGGTTGGCCAATCTGTGTCACTCGATTTCCCGCGCTGTCAACGCATTAACTCTCGTTTGGCACAGACTGAGAAAATTCAGTAGTTTAAAATTGCTAAAGTTAGGGCGTAGTAATGAGACTATCTGCCTTACTGAAGCTCTACGTGCATGCGGTATAAGCCATATACATACATGGGGAATATAAAATTTGATACGAATGTTTTCTAAATATGGCAGTTGTACTTAACCATACGAGATAAACGCTCCTGAAGGTCGACCAGCCGTTTTCTAGGACACACGTGTTACTAGTTTCCTGCATACTACTACTAGCGCGTTATTTCGGTATAAAAACTTAAATAAGATAACTGAGGTTCATTCTTAAAAATAAACATCTTAAAAAAAAAATAAACCCTATTTTTAATCCTGGGCAACACTTGTACTTTCTGGGTAAAATTCGTTATTAGTCAAAAATTTAAATAGTATTTAATCAATTTTTATCGTCCGAACGCAACCTATTCCGAAGTCTCTATAGATAAAGCGTTTCTCTATTTTTTTCTTGGGGGTGGGAGGGGGCTTAAGGAGGGCATCCCTTACAAAATACGTTATGTATTAAAAATACCTTAAAAAAATACCTTGACAGAATAACTGATTATTTAGAAAAATATGTTTTCGTTGATTTTTAGGACATGGTGCAAAGATATAGAAATAAATAATTTAAAATTTCATTTTTAAGTTTTAGGTAGTATTCATACTACAAAAAGTTTAAATTTTAATTTAAATCAAATTATAATTATTATTACCAATGGGAGACAGACAGAGAAAAAAAGACTCCAGCGCCGGGACTTGAACCACGGGCCTCTATATTTCCAGTATAGCGCTCTACAACAGAGCTACACTGAACAATAATTTCCTCTGTCAGTAACGATACCTTTCCACAAGTCAAGCAGTCGATATTTACAACAATGTTGGTAGGGCACTGTACTGGAAATATAGAGGCCCGTGGTTCAGGACTCGGTGCTGGAGTCTATTTTTCTCTGTCTGTCTCCCATTGTTAATAATAATTATAATTTGGTTTAAATGGAAATTTAAACTTTTCATAGTATGAATACTACCTAAAGCTTAAAAATGAAATTATAAATTAATGTAATGTGTCAAATGATGTTTGCGCAAGGGGGCCTTTAGTATTACTTGTATTCTTGCGAATTTAGATGGCATGCGGTTGATACCCAGCTATTTCTGGAATAAAATTGTCTTTGTGATGTTTTTGCCTGTTTCTATTCTTTTTCGATTTGAGTGTTTTGAAAATATGAGTATATTTATCATTTGTAATTATGAATAGTAGTTTTTGTTTGTGTGGCATTGCCTAACATGAGATAGGAAAAAGAAGTTCAATTATTTATCCAATTAATAATGTTTACACGTAACACTTTAAGTTAAGAAAAGCAGAAAAAGATGTTTTTTTTCTGAAATGGATTTAATCTATAAAGGCGGAGTAACTAAGAGTTTTTTCTTTTTAACACTCACCTGACTTTCTACTCTACCTACTCTCAACCCCTTTCCTCCAGCTAATGGTTCTTATTACCTTTAAGAATCCATTATCTTTGCCTCTGAAGGAAGAGTCAACTATACCTATATATAGACTTCTCTAGCTATGTGATTCGGCGTCTTTTATTAACCAAAGAATCGATAGAAACAGGGTGGAGTCTAGCCAGTGTTGTATCAGTAGAGTAGCTTTCATGTTGATCAGCAATTCATCTTGTTTGCCGGGACCACGGTCTACGCCTTGCTGGACGATTATCAATCTTAACTCATCCGCGGAGCACTGTGTAGCCGTGAGGTAGTGAGCACCCGCTCCTAACTCACCTTCCACTATCCTACTTTGTCTTCTATTCCCAGACGGACAGTTTTCTTCTTCTTTCTCCCTCCCCAATACTCTGTTGTTTTCTTTTTCAGTCTAATTTTTGAAATACGAGAGGCTATCTTAACTTCCGGTTTATTCTTCATTCTTATATTTCGATATGACGTATAAAAAGAAACATTAATCATAAAAGACCAGAAAATAAAAATTATCATTCAGATTTTTGTGTTTCAAAGAAAGAACCCCATAGCATTATTGGTTTTATTTTGTCGCTACATATAATCGTCCTTATTAATAAGTGATTTGAAATTTAGTGAACAATTTTGAAGAAGCGATCTGAATAAACCATTTTAAGGGAAACCGAAAAACCGCATTCTCAACTGAGAACATTGCTGCTGTGCTTGAATGAAATTATCTATAACATCAACACAACAACATTGATTCCTTGAAGTTCTTATAAGAGGTATTTGAGGTAGTTAGAGGTAGTTTAAGGTGGTTAGGGGTAGTTAGAGGTGGTTAGAGGTATTTAGAGATGGTTAGAGGTGGTTAGATGTGGTTAGGAGAGGTTAGAAGTAGTTAGAGGAGGTTAGAGATGGTTAGAGGTGGTTGGAGGTGGTTAGGAGTGGTTAGAATTGGTTAGAGGTGGTTAGATGTGGTTAGAAGTGGTTAAAGGTGTTTTGAGATGGTTAGAGGTGGTTAGAGGTGGTTAGATGTGGTTAGAAGTGGTTAGAGGTGTTTAGAGATGGTTAGAGGTGGTTAGAAGTAGTTAGAGGAGGTTAGAGATGGTTAGAGGTGGTTGGAGGTGGTTAGGAGAGGTTAGAAGTAGTTAGAAGAGGTTAGAGATGGTTAGAGGTGGTTGGAGGGGGTTAGGAGTGGTTAGAATTGGTTAGAGGTGGTTAGAGGTGGTTGGAGGTGGTTAGGAGAGGTTAGAATTGGTTAGAGGAGGTTAGAGGTGGTTACAGATGGTTAAAGGTGGTTGGAGGTGGTTAGGAGTGGTTAGAATTGGTTAGAGATGGTTAGAGGTGAATAAAAACAACAAATGGCGTCCATTGAACATTGTGACGACATATGTCGGTGGTAACTTATATTATCTCTATGCATTAGTAATTTTGGTCTGTGGAAACGCTTGGAGCCGAAACGATAAATCTGTGAGACATGATTCAGTAGTCATCATGGAAATGTCCTTACGTGAAATTAAGGCATCAATGTTAGCATAAACTATAAACTATAAAAAAACACGACTGTTTTAAAGAATAGTAAATGTAGTTAAAATGCTATATTACAGCGTACATACATTGATAAAAACGAAATTTGGCCCCTCAAAAAATCATAGCACATTTGTACAAAAAATGGATGTGTAGAAAATGCTTTTAAATAAAAAAAAAAAATCAGTAGTAACACCAAATCATTAAGTGTTTTTTTGCTAGATTTTTCTAACTTTTCTTTGAGTATATTTTTTGAATTTATCAATTTAAAAAAAAATTACAAAACAGGGTGTTTGCTTACCGAAGGTAACTGAAGCATTGCGTTCGTTCTGAGAACCGAAATCTTTTTGTTTCCAATTTTAAATGTTTTGGACCCAAAGAAACATCACAATACTTTCTCTCTTTATATGAGAAAGTAAAAAGAGAGAAGTTAAATAAATTAGACACTAATGGGGTTTAAAATCATAAAACCGTCAAAGTATGGGATTTAAGGAATCAAGAGAGCACGCGAGGAAGCTATGTGCCACACTAATTAGGGGACTATTTTAATCTATGTGTTTAATTTAATGAATTTTAGAAATAAATTTAGTTTTATTTTAAACATTCAATACCAATATGTTAAACAAGGAAAAAGTTTTATACATAAAAAAAAACAAATGAGAGGTAATAAATCAGCATCTTTTTTTACAGTATATAACCCAACATTTAGTAAAATGGCCAAACAAAAAGAAAGAAAAAAGAAAGATACAAAAGAAACAGTAGACGGGACGTTGGCCATATATTTCAGTCTACCTTCTGCTTACGTTTGCTAGTAGAATTTGCTATCTTCTATAGAGGAGATTTTAATGATCTTTAGAAATAAATTCATTGATAAAATATAAACTTTAAAATTAATAGTAACTTATGTTCAATTTTATCAATACGAATAGAAATTTAATATTTCAAATAAATTTTTTCTGTATTATGTTTAAGATTTTGGCTTCCGAGCTTACGGAAGCTATGTGAATTTTTAGGTCTCCGATTTTTAAAAAAAAATCAAAGACAGAAATCCGTTTCAGACATAATGATGACACAGTGATCATTTTTGGTTCTGTGTCTGTCAGCCGGTCTGTCGTTTAATTTTTGCGAACCAACACATCTTTAAAAACTACACGTTTAATTTTAATGAAATTTGGGTGGTAGGTCATAATTAGCCCATTGTTGATCCCATGTAAGTTTCAACCTTCTGCGAATATATTTGTTTCTCTTCTACTTGCTCAGAAACATACATTTATTTACACCTATAGCTTCAAAAGTACTTATCTGATTTGAATGAAACTTTTATAGTTTATCGAAAGTAACCCACCGATAGCCCCAGATTAATTTGATCCGTCTACGCTCTTTAACTTTTGCAAAATTGATACTTAAATTCGTGAGAAAAAATGAAAACAATTTTGACAGATTAAAAAAAAAACGGGGGAAACAAACCAATTAGACAATAATCGTTTGTAAACGCATAAAATCAATAATTTATGTGTATAGGATGCGAGGAAGCTATGTGCCACACCAATTGGCAGTCTATTTTTTTAAAGATTACTTAATAAATAATCGTAAGATATTTATTTATGTGTAGATTCATTTGATGTTAAAATCACAAGTGACCAGATAGCCTATAAAATAAACGGAGCACTTGAAAAAATAATTTTCTAATCAGAAAGATTATACATGAACTGTATAATCTGAAATGTACATGTTCTGTATTGTGAAGGGTGGAAAAGAAACCCATGGGATCCAGATTGATATTGAAGAGTGTAGTGAAGATGGTTTACAAGAGACATGGATTAAATGCTGTATAAGAAACTGTACCGACATTATTATCAAAGATAATACAACTCTTTATCAAAGAACATTTTAAGTGCAGAACGAAGAAGAAGAAGAAGTGAACATGATGTAATAGCAGATCATCATTTGAGTGAACTAATAAGAGAGACTATCATTTCAGACAATTAGGGGGCCTGGGTGGCTCGGAAACTAGAGCGCTTGCCTTGGGAGAAGGCATGTTAAGCAGCCTCGAGCAGGGTCAGAAGATGGATGGGTGAACGCTTCTGGCCACAGCTCTGGGTTCGATTCCCGGACCGGGCCACCCGCTGAATGTCCAACCAGCATTGTTTAAACAAATGGGAAGCTCCTCGAAAGAGTGGTGCCATCAGGTTTCGGCCTGGAAACCATGATGATGACACTCATGGTTGTAATACAACCAGAAGGGGAGTCATGGTTTATGACCATATCTTCACACAAGTGTGTGAAGATTTCGGTCTCTAACCTGGGTTTGTTTAATGGACCTAACTATGTGGTCTGCGTCTTCGGTTGTAAAAGGTTATTTAGCTGGAGAGATTTGGAAAAAAAGCATCTTGCACAAATGCGCTTGTACAAATTCATGAAATGTAAACATATTTAACAAGAATCATGTACGAAGTTACAATTGATTCGTTCGAAACCTCCTATTTTTACTGGTCTTATATTACTTTGCTTTGTAAGTTTCATCGCACACCTATTACCCAAATTTTGAACTACTTCCCGTCATTTAATCTTCCCCAAATTTCGCACATAGAAACAACTAAGGTGAAGAATACAGAGACAAAAATAATAAAACAAAATGGCGTCATATTTCTTTGCTTTTTAAGTTTCATCGCACACCTATTACCCAAATTTTGAACTACTTCCCGTCATTTAATCTTCCCCAAATTTCGCACATAGAAACAACTAAGGTGAAGAATACAGAGACAAAGTACCTACATAAGACCAGTTTTCAAAGATGGAATTTTTATATTAATTATTACTGTTCTATATATTTTATAACAATTTATTTATAATTTATGATACAAGAGATGTCTTCTAGTCACTGGTGTTTTACTTTCTGGATAACAAAAAATTATTTGTGTTATATTGTCCTGAAGTAATGTGACTAAATGTGAAACAGGAAGCTTTAAACCTAAAAATAATGGTTTGTGATAAAACTTAATCAAGCTTCCTGCTCTATCTACGACCTCCCTTACCTAAACATAATAAACAATGAAAATTTAAAATGTCCAGATTTTTAGCTTTATCGTAGACCTTGACTAAAATTAATTGCAAAAATCTTTAGTTATCAAATGATAAGTTTAATGACACTTTGATATTGGGTTATTATTTCTATAAGCCGTTGTTGAAGGTGGTGACTACACACTAGACAATAATTTATACAACAGAATTGTATGAATCGTAGTTTACACAATGGATAAAGAAAAGCTCTGTTTTGGAGCTCGTTAGAAAACTGACGAAAACAACATTTTTTTGACCAAATCAAAAAATATCGATTTTATACTAACAGTTGAACCTACAAGCAACAGGTTTTGTTTCAACTTATTTGGGATCATCACGGACATGCGCAATGGATTAACGCCGCCGTTCCAACCCGATTTGTGACAGTGTTTCGTACCATCCTACAATCTGTTCCAACCCACCCTGCTGGGAACTTCTGTGAACCGTTTACTGTCCGAGTCAAAGGATCGTCTGACAATACCAAGTACTGGTTTGTATATCATGCGCAGTTATGTAAATCGTCACTTATATTAACAGGAAGGTTCTCTATCTGTTAGGTTTCCCTGAATGTCTTATAGAGGTGCGAATAGAGTCACAAGCCCGTTTCAACCTGAAGATGTATTACATTACAATGCAAGCGCATGCGCATTAAACATGTGCTAAATTCCCAAACGATTCGCAATTGCAAAATTGAAAATAATTGCAGCTTTTTTTGGTATTTTAAAATCTGCACCTTTATTGTTCACCCTTGGTTTTCAACAACCTTTAAGATAGTAAGAGTTAGGGGTGGGGGAGCTTCCAAGCTTGACGCCACATAGATCGTAAAAGGTGCCTCCTATTCTTTTATAAGGGCAGCATTCGACATTTCGCCGAAATATCATGAGGGCGCCCAAAGGGCATAGCGTCCCTGTGGAGGCGACATGGCAGACAATATAATTCATAATGTTGCTAAGGACAGTATTAGAAGACCTTTCAAACTGTCGCATTGACCTTAAACATCAAACTATACGTCAAATGTGAAATGGTCATCTATTGTTCTATAGACTAGTAATAAAAACGAACATGAATCCAGAAATCAATTAGACAAACCACGCTTCTTTCATCTATAACATTAGACCATTTTCAGATTACACTCTATTTAAATTACAATAGGTGTCTTAATTGATACATGTATTCTCCTATGTATTCAAAATATATGTATATGTATTTTAAAATAATGATAAAAAGGCTATTATAATAATTGTTAATATATGTTTGTAAATTTTGCTTCCGACCTTACAAAGATGGTGGATGATTTTTTTATATTCTCCTAAATTGAAAAATTCCTTTGTTAATAACGACTCCTTCAAAAGTAATTTTATTGCATAAAACTGACTTTAATCCCACTAGTGACTAGCGTATATTTTCAGTGTCCGTGGGGCGCATAGAAATATGTATTGAATATATGAAGGATGTTCCTAAATTCATTTACATAGGGAAGGGGGTAATTCTTCGGCCTATTTTATGACCAAAAATTCATTTAACATAGTCAAACGCTTCGATAACGATCTACGGGGAGTTGGTGTAGTTTTTAGGTTTCTGTACAAAGTACAAAAAGAAACTTATATAACGGCTCTGTCTGTCCGTCTGTCTGCCCGGCTCTATCAGTCCGTCCGTCTGTCCGTTGGTATCGTTTGTCCGTTGGCTTGTTTCAATTCATAAACTACAATAGCTAGAAACATAATATTTGGCACACAGGTGCATCTCGGCGTTTGATGCAACAATAGTTGGTGACTAAAAAAAAAAGTTTTTAGTTACCATGGCATGTTATACATCAATTTAAAGGTCTTAAAGTGTAGAAAAAGAATATGCAACTATTAAAATAACACACGTAATATTTTCAAGATGGCGAACAATATAGCGGGTGACTAAAAAAAAAAGGTTTTAATTTATCATGGCATGTTATACATCAACTTAAAGGTCTTGAAGTTTAGAAAAAGAATATGCAACTATAACACCTGATAATTTTAACTAAGTTGTACAGAAACCGGCGATTATCGCCTACTTACGTGAAGCGTGCCTTACTTGTTTCTTTATAGCTCCCGCAATTTTTGAGACATGTAACTCAAATTTGGAATATATGTTACGCTGTAGCTGAAGGGCTTAATTTATTGGGCATGCAAAATGAGAGAATGTGCAGGGAGATAATAATTTTATTATTATAATATTTTTTCAATATCATTATTAATATTCTACTGTTTTATTTATTTTATTTATTGTGTGAAGAAATACAGATTATTATCACTTGTATAAAAGTTTCACATATTAGACGAACCATATGAAAGTCATATTCTATAATGACATTTGTCTTTATTAATATTTGATTTGCTTCAATTGATTATCTCATTTTTTCTCGATTTCCCGCGCTGTCAACGCACTAACTCTCGTTTGGGACATACTGTAGTACTGTCCTACCTCATCCTACATTTTGTGAATTTCTTCCGAGCCTGCAGAAAGTGGCGGAAGTATACTGATAATTGCGGGAATAACGATTCTCCGAATTTAATAATCCTGGACCTAAATCCGTTTCAAGCTATCGATCTATCGATATATCGATGTCGGTCTTTCCTTCGATATTTTTGCAAACCACCATATCTTAAAAACTACTCATCCGATTTTATTGTATTGTTTGGCACTTCTGTTTTTATGAGGGGAGTAACAATCTAAAGAAGTGTCAAACAATTCTCACGTTCACAAACATAACTTTCAAAGTTATAAGTTTCTTATTAGTAATAAATAATCAGTGGCGTACCAAGGTCTTGAGGCACCCGGGGCGGGATATTATCTTGTCACCCCCTCAGAAAGAATTTGGGGGAGTCAGTGGCGACGCCAGAATTTCTGTCACCTGGTGCGGACAGTCTTTTGTCACCCCCCCCCTCATTACCTCCCTCAGCATCCGCAACATAACAGTTAACACCCCGTATCACGGTCCCGACTCACACCTCTTAAGTTAATGGGGGGAGTTTTATTAAGTTCTACACGATATTAACAACATTGATAGGCAACATTGATAGTGCAATTTGTATTAAAATTCAAACATCGCTACTTTTGTTGAACATCTTTTTTATTTACACAAAACTTGAATTTTTATATACTAACTGCTTTATACTTCTCTAGCCTTCTCTGCCTGGGGCGTATACTATAGCAGGCCCGCTGAGTGAATTTCCGGGACCCTGGGCAAGTTCCCGGGGGTCCTCCCCCGCAGAATTTTTTTAAATAAAAGGCCAAAAAGATGAATTTTAAGGATTTCTGAGGGCAAGTTTGTTCTTATAAGAAAAGATGTTTGGAGGGCACGAATTTTGTAGTTTTGAATTTTGAAACGAATATTCGTATTTTGAAGGGACCATAATTACGCCACTGATCACAATATTTTTCTTGTATTTTTGGTTGTAAAAAAAACTGGGCAGCCCACGGGAGTCCCGGCCCAGTATAATTGCCCCACTTGCTGCCCCCGTCGGCGGCTCTAATTATAATAAAAAAATATAGCTAAAACGAACTTTTTTTTATCTACATCTATTTTGATGCGTGCACTAATGTCAAGTCACAGAACAGCACACGGTTCAATGCTCTCTTGACAGATTGAATCATTTGCTGTTTACGCACTAGCTTTTTTCGCACCTCTTCCCCCTTATCACCCTACAAACAGCTCTACCAACAGTTATCACTCAAACTCATTACCCTTCTCTGATCCGTGTCACAGTAGGCCTACCGTTTATCTCAGAGTCTCAATCAGTTAATAATTGAAGCAAAAAGTTATTTTAAAAAAAATGCATTAAATAAACAAGTACATTTTGAAATCTTTCACCCCTCTTGTCATGGCACCCGGGGCGGTCGGCCACCCACGCACCCGCCTTGGTACGCCACTGCAAATAATAAACAAAATTAAGAAGTATGTCATAAATTGTGTGGCACGTGGCCTTCCTTGAGCATGGGCGTAGCCAGGTTTTGACTTAGGGGGGGGGGCCCCAACATGTACTAATTTTCTATAAATTGTAAGTTAATGGGGGGAGTTTTATTAAGTTCTACACGATATTAACAACATTGATAGGCTCGT
>KZ651613.1:15766-39196 GCA_001010745.2 Gerris buenoi | reverse complement strand
AAAAAAACATTAAATATTAATCAATAATCAATATAATAATAACAAATATTAGTTTAAACTTAAGATTAAAAAAAAGAAACCTTAAAAAGATGTTACACTATAAGAAAAGATAAATAAAAAAAATAAAAAATTTAAATTCAGCGAGATGCGAGATGGCACTCTTACAGAAAAGCCCCCACCCCATTTTTTTTTTTTACATAATATACTTTCGAACAACCGAAGACACACTTTTCTTTTGTTTAAAAGTGTGATATTCCTTTGTCTCAAATCATATTGAACTCAGTATCCCTTTGTCTTAATAGGTCCCTTTTTATGGTTTCGTAGGTAAAACCAAAAAAAGAAACCCTTATAGTTTCGTTCCTGTGTCTGTCTGTCTGTCTGTTACTCTGTACGGTTCTAATAACTTTTGAATCAAAAGAGATAAAAACATGAAACTTTCCAGGATTAAAGATCGTTTTGATGCGCACACAGAAAAGAGCGAACTCAATATTTTCAGTCGTTCAAATCCAAAATTGCGGATAATTCATGTCACGCGAAAAACATATTTTTTATAAAATTTTGAGTGGGGTATCAAATAAAAAGGCAGTGAAGACTAGATTACAAAAATATGTACCATTTTAGGGAGAATATTTAATTTTCGGCGCCATTTTGTCAAAAATATCGAAATTTGGCGTGTCCCCCTAAAAATGTTATTTCCGCTGTTACTAAAAATATAAAAAAATATGCAAACTGTGCGGTCTGATTGGCCAAAGAAAAAATAAGATTATCAATTTGATCTGATTAACTGGGAATCCAAAATGGCGTCTAATTTCAGTCAATGGGAAAAACATATTTTTTTAAAAATTTGAGTGAGAAAGGTATTGAAGAGTAGATTACAAATACATATATATATATAACACTTATGGAAATCGTTAAATTTTCAGCGCCATTTTGTCAAAAATAACCCTCCCTCCCCCCTATACCAATTTCATGTTCACAATACCAACGAAACCCTTTTTACGCGAGAGTTACGCCCAACCAATTTATTTTGTTCTAATGTAAGTACTTCCGGACTAATGAATACACACTTTTTTTATGTGGAAGTGTGATATTCCTTTGTCCCATAGCATATTGGACTCATTATTCCTCTGTCTTAATAGGTAGTTAGAATAAAGGATATAAACTTTTCTATATATGTCCTGTAACAAAAAGGAGTCCTCTTTTCTATAAGAGTACCGGTAAGATTATGGTTATTAACCAGATTTACCAATGGAAATATTCAAGCAAAATTTACAAGTGCTTGAAATATCCAAGACACTAGTTATTGTTGGTACAATTTTGTTTCAAGATGATCATATTTATATTTATTTGAACAGGTGAACATTATTTCTCCATTGTACCTCAGTAGTTGAAGCGTTCTGGTTTCAATGCTGAGATATGGGATTCTATTCCTAGCGGTGGAATTGATTTTTATGTGTCCTTTCTTTTTTAAATAATCTGGCACTCTTTAATAGTAAATTTGAAAGCTAGGCATGCATTTCTTTGTAATAAACTTTGTTAATTCGTAGTAATAATGGGGTTACATTTAGCAAAATTACCTATTACTAGAAGTTATAGGTAATTATTACGATTATTATTTAGTTAATTATTATTTGGTGTTAATAACAGTTATAAACTATTAAAGAGGTTTAACCAGATCAAATTTTATAGACGAGGCCTCATTCTTTTTAAAGTTATGAACACTTCCCCCTTTTGAGGCTGTAATGAACCACGTGGAGGAAGAGTTGTGATGTAGGGATGCAAGAGCCTGTTGATATAGTCAGATAGACGCCGGGGGACGAGGGGCGCCGCCCTGGCGCCTCCGTAGGGTGCCCGCCCTTACAAGGGCGGGGGGCGCCCAAATCCTCTCTAAGGCCTCTCTTAAACGCTAACGACTCTATATTCGACCCGGAAAAAAAAGAAAAATAATAACCGGAGAAAAAAATAAACAGAAAATTAAGAGGATTCAACTACTTCCGAGGGTTGCCTACCCTTAAACGTGGAAAAAAATATGTATAGAAGTTAAATTTTATACGTATTCATAAATAAAAGACTGAAAATTAGATTAAAATTATGCAAAGATAACTAAATTAATAATATTTTACTTTCGATTCGCAGAAGACGATTTAGACTACTGAGCTACAACCAAGAAATCATTTTAACCTGTCCAAATAGATATTCCTTTGTCCCATAGCATATTGGACTCATCATCCCTCTGTCTTAATAGGTTTTTAGAATAAGGGATATAAACTTCTTCTATATATATTTCGTGTAAGAAAAAGTCGTCATGCACCATGACTTAATGAGCGAATTTTCAAAGAAATTATTGGATTATGATAATGTAGGAAAATTTTAGTTTAGAATGTACAAATGTCAAAATAGTAGGTATTTACAAGATGCACATCGTTGAAAAGCTCTTTAAGAGTACAGTAATTGTTGTTATGTACAATTTTATCATATTTTCATTTAAAAGGGGGGTAAAATGGAAAAAAAAACATGTTTGTATGCTATTTTTGACCCTAAATGAACTCCAAAAATTCTGGCCAACGAACTCGTCCTTTCTTTTGATATTGTTGACATTTTAAAATTGGTTTGAAATTTTTAAGTGCATCCTAGGGGAGATATCGTCTGGAGTGACACATACATACATACATATATAGATATATACATATATACACATATACATATATACATACATACATACATAAAAAAAAGTGTTAAATTTTAGGAATCGATTCAGAATGGTCTGAAACGGATTTCCATGAAAATATTTTCATTCCAAAAATTTTGAAGCCATTGCAATAGCTTAATTTTCTTCGAAAATTCGCTAAAAAGATATATAAATGCTAACGAAATTGTATACCTACATTATTTAGTATCTTGGATATTTCAAGCTTAGATTCCTAATTTAAAAAAAAAATCATCTAAAATAACTTAAAAATCCTCTCTTTCAGGTTATTGGTGGTTCACTCACCACTCACTAAGAGTTCCAGTTGTTTAGCTCACTGCATTCAGATGAATCTTTGTAAGACACCCAAGAATAGAGACTTGCGTAGTAACTATGGTTAGTGGAGATATAATAACCTGTCCTAAATATTACTAATTAGGTTAAGTATAATCAGTTAAGTTAAGCTAAGTACACAAATTTTATTGTTTCATAAATTGTTGTGAAAACTATTTTAAAAAATCCTCATGAAAACTCATTTTAGTACTTTGTCTTGTTTTTTAACTAATTCTTTTTAAATATAAATGAAATAGAAAATATTTATTTCATCGCAATCTCTTCTGCCCTTCCATTCATTGTTCATATCGTAAAAAAAATATAAGTAGAACAATTTTTCTTAACTAGGCAAATCCGCAATACAGTTCTGTGTTGCAGAAGTGTATAACTAAGATTTTACAGGATTCAACTAGGCAAATCCGCAATACAGTCCTGTGTTGCAGAAGTGTATAACTAAGAATCTACAGGTATTCATCGTTAAATGGGGTTGTTTGAATCACTCATTAAAATGTATTATCATTTAAGACAGCACAGGTTTATTCAAAAAATTAGATTATTAGTTAAAGATTAATTAATTAAATATTAGTGTAACGAAAGGATTAATAACTAATTCTATTTTTGAGTTAATATCTAATAATTATATTTCACATCGAGGTATGATTTATCTGAATATAATATATTTCATGAAAAATCGTTTAGTTGTTTAGGTGGGGACAGATTATAGATAGACATTTGTCATTTTAAAAATTTGAGAAGAATGGTCAATATTTTAAATTTTTACTAGCTGACAATCCTTTTTATTTTTTTTATGAAATTAAAGAAAGAGGCAGCAGTAATAAATATTTCCTTATTATTTCATATAGTATTAGGGTGTCCCATTTTATTTAGATCAAACGGCTATAACTTTTAAACTATAAAGAATTTAGAAAAATATTTCAGATAAAAGTTGTAGTAATTTAAGCGTAGTTTTATTGAAATATATAAATAAATGATTATATTTCCCTACAAATGGTTAATATGGCCCTTACTAGAACGTGGTTTCCTCTTAACCTCAATTTTTGTTATTTTTACGAAAAAAGTCCCCTAAAAACCACGAAACAAAGTTTATTAATTTTTTTTATATATTTCATAGCTTAAGCAGAAATAGCCTTCAAAGTTGACTATTTTATTATGCGGTTTTTACAAAGAATAATAATGTAACATTAAGTTATTTTATTTTAAACGCAATAACTTGCAAATGAAAGTATTTTAGGTTCGTTTACTAAACATTTGGCTAGTATAAATCCTTGTCTCAAAATTTTTAGAGAAAATAAGTATAATTTTTTTATTAGCAATGTAATACCGTGTTTTTGCACTCTGCAATGAGGTACCTACACAAATTATACATAATTTTTTACTTTTTTCCTCCAATTTTTACAATTTTAACAATATTTTTGTATTGTTTTACATTTTATCTCTCTATTTTAAGCTTGTCTTATGTGAATGAGGTTTCTATTAAGACTCCAAGGATATTTAACGTAGGACATTTCACTTAAAAATTAATGGTCTTTTTGCAAGTTTCATTTAACTTCGTTTAAATAGATTTAAAGAAAGTGAAATTCCTTTAGTTTTAAAGTGATATACACTACGTTAAATCTCAATGCAACCTCATTCACATATGACAAGATAAAATGTAAAACAAAAAAATTAAAAAATAAATAAATAAGAAATATAAAAGAGAATTTTTGGTTTTCCCTATATTGTCAATATATTATTTGAAATAATAAATTAATTTTTTTTCTATGAAATTTAATATCGTTTAAAGCAAATAAAGCTTAAGCAATAATTTATAATAGAGTACACTGATGGAAGAGAAAGTAATAAAAGAAGCCATTTAGAATAGTAAACCCATACAAAGTCTACAATCACTGTCAGAGTGGATGCAGTTACTCAAGAACTCCGGAAAAAACGGAAAAAAAAGTTGTAGCCGGAAAAAACTTAAGCCCTAGAAGAATAGGAACAGGAAATACGCAACATAAGATAACTTAATACCACCTAGTTGTATGTATCGGAAATAATAATACGAAATTAATCATTTCCATCGATATTTTTATTAAACGTCAGAGAGAATAAATACCTAAGCAGTCAGAGTCTCGGTTATACTGACAAAGCCTCAGTTATAAAGTACTTCTACCAAAATACAGTGGGGGAAAGTTGTCCAAAATACAGTAGGGGAAAGTTGTCCAAAATACAGTAGGGGAAAGTTGTCCAAAATACAGTAGGGGGAAAGTTGTCCAAAATACAGTAGGGGAAAGTTGTCCAAAATACAGTAGGGGAAAGTTGTCCAAAATACAGTAGGGGGAAAGTTGTCCAAAATACAGTAGGGGAAAGTTGTCCAAAATACAGTAGGGGAAAGTTGTCCAAAATACAGTAGGGGGAAAGTTGTCCAAAATACAGTAGGGGAAAGTTGTCCAAAATACAGTAGGGGAAAGTTGTCCAAAATACAGTAGGGGAAAGTTGTCCAAAATGGGGAAACTAGTGTATTTTTAATTATATAAAAGGAAATAAATATTTTAGATTTAAGTTTAAATTTTCAAGGAAGTATATCACATTAAAAAAATAAGTTTAGCTTGGCTAAAAAGTTAATTTTTCGTGAAAATAAATCAAATTAATAAAAAAAAGGCAAATGTCCCCGTTTTGGACAACCGGTTGGGCAAAACGAGGACCCTCTAAGAATTAATGCAAAATATTGTGTCTTAATTTATTTTTTTTTTGTGTTTATTTAAATCAATAAACATAAACATTGGAAAATGTAGGGATATTTTACAAAGGACTAATTTATTACAGTTTTTTTTAACACAGTGTTATTTCAAGCTTTTTGGTAGATATTGCGTAGTAATTTGTTATCTTTTAGGTATATTTTTAACAAATTATTATTTAGGCTATACGAAACTTTTATACTTCGTTTACATGGACTTTTGTACGGACAACCAAAACATTTAGGTTTGTCGTTCAAAATAGGGGCGTCCCCATTTTGAGCTAACTACAATGTCCCCGTTTTAACCGACAGTGCAACTTGGTGAGCACGTGGCTTTAAACAGATTTGAGACTACATCAGCATCCAAATAAAATTATAAAATTAACGCTTAATAACTAATAAATACGGTCGAGAGCTTACAAAATTCACTATTATTGCCAATTTCGCACCAGACTTTGTTAAATATCCGTAACAAATCGTAAAATATTTCAACAAAAACTTTGAAAACGCTTCACTCGGCTCTACTTGTCCACATCGTCACGTAAATTAACTCAAAATGCCCTAATGGCGGCCTCGTTCATAGTACCAATCGCCGTCGCTGTAGAATGCGCCCTTCTACTAAAAACGCTATGTCCCCGTTTGACCCGACGTCCCCGTTTTAGACAACTTTCCCCTACTTCTTAGAAAATAGGTGTTAATGAAAGATAGTTTGTGAACGAGAATTAGACTCAGAAAGATGAAATTAGCTTGATAGGACATGGAACCAACAGTATAGACTAATTATAACCTACCGTCTAAATTTCAATAAATTCGAACGATTAATTTTTAAGACATTATGGTAGCTAGAAAAAATAGACTGCCAATTGGTGTGGCACATAGCTTCCTCGTATGCTATCTCGTACTTTATTAATTTTATGTTTTTTCAAGCCATTATTGTCTAATTTGTTTAATTGTTTCCCCTGTGTTTTTTAATCTGTCAAAATTGTTTTTAATTTTTTACTTCAATTAAAGTATCAATTAAGCAAAAGTTAAAGAGCGCAGACGGTTCAAAGTAATTTAGGTCTATCTGCGGGCTACTTTCCATAAACTATAAAAGTTTCATACAAATCAGATAAGTATTTTTGAAGCTATAGGTGTAAATTAATATATGTTGGTGCGCAGGACCTCCTGTGTGGACAGGAAACAATTGACTCATGACCTACCACCCAAATTTCATTAAAATTGGACGGGTAATTTTTAAGATACGCTGGTTCGCAAAAATTGAACGACAGACCGACAGACAGACTCGGAACCAAAAATTATTCCTTGGTGTCTGAATGGATTTCTGTCTTTGGAATTTTTGAAATCTGAGACATAAAAATTTTTGTTCTTCAGAACGATGACAAAGCTTCCGTTACCCTTCAGTAAGCTCGGCAGCGAATTGAACGACAGGCACGAGATCAAAAGTTATCTCTGATCACTAAAACAGAGTTGTATTTAGAAATTTGTTTTAATTTCCACAGAAAAATAACAATACTTCCGTTTCCTTCTGCATCTCGGAAGCAACATACTATTTTTATGCTAGAAGAAAAGGCACTATAAAAAAGGAAATATCAAGAAATTAATTAATTGTAACAAAAAAGCATTATAAACGCATAATATTATTCTTTGTACTTAAATATTGTTGTAATTTAATTAAGATTAATTTTCGATTCATTAAATTTAATGAATCATTCATTAAGGGTTTTTTTGAGGGGGGGTGGGGAAATAGAATTTGCCTTTTTTTAATTTGTTTTTCTTTAGAGTAAACGAGGGGTGAAATGGGAGTTGGGCAGAGAAAGAGGTGTTCCTGTATTTATTTAGGCTAAATATTTTGTCGTCTCCGGTCCATTGTCTGAAGTCTAAGGGCGCCGTCGGACTTGGAAAGCCCCATTGAGACTGGCGACAGTAGATTGACATCGCTATACAATACCCCCTTGTAGTTGTAAGAGGATCCTGTAGAGTGCAGGCCGGTAGAATAAACCAGCTGTTCTCTCTCCTTTAAAAACTTCTAGCGAGTCACTAACAGTACAGCTACTCCTATCTAGCGGCCAATCAACGAACTAAACACTGTTTTATAACTCTGTACAGTGCTGCTACCTAGGAGAGAAGAGTCTAACTAACAAAGGCCCCTTATTTCCCGCTTAAATATGAATTCTGTAATGAAGCGACTTTCTTTATCATACTTTTAAATCAGTATTTTTAAAATTTACGGTTGATGTATCGTATATGGGGCATCACGTATACGTATAGAAATGGAAAAAAATAGTTAAATTATTAATATAGTTAAATTATTTCCTGTATATTGATACAAAATGCATTATTTATAGATACTTTTTCATTTGATACTCTCTCGAAAAATCAGATACGCTACATCGAAGCCCAGTTAATCTACGACAGACACTCAGACACATACACCCAAGATTCGCAATATGGACCTGTTTACATTTGTGTCTTAAAATAGAGGACTGAAGAGAGACTTCATGAGAGAAAACTTATGAAATGAAGAAGAATCTATGATTTGTGCATTTTTTTTTATTAATCTACAGAAAAAAAACTAATTATTTGTGCCAGTTTTTTTTATTTCTGTACATAATGTCCCAGATTCACTACGTCAACCATTTTTTTTTTACATATTGTATATTAAAGCATCAATAAAGCACAAGTGGTTGAAATTAATCTAGAGCTATTTGCAGGCAACTTTTTACAAACCATCCAAATATCATAATAATTAGAAGTACTTTTGAAGATTTAGGTTAAATAAATGGTATGTTTGTGTGCATGTTGAAGAAAAACAAATGGGCGTAGAAGGTTGAAGCTTATATAACACCAACAATGGGCTAAATATGACCCAATATCCCAATTCCAATAATATCGCATCAGTAGTCTTTAAGACATGTTGGTTCGCAACAATTGAGCAATAGACAAACCGACAAACAGACAACCTAAAATCCCTCATATCTGAAACTTATTGTCTTGGTTTTTAAATAAGAGACATATTAATGTTGCGTTCTTCAGAACGATCACATAGCTTCCGTTACCTTCGGTAAGCTCGGAGGCAAACATGTTTATAATAAACAACCAAAATAAACCAAAAGCAACTACATAGTTAAAAGTTAGTAAAAAGCTATTATAGTCTGTCAGAAACGAGAGCTAGTGCGTTGACAGCGCTGGAAATCGATTGAAACACAAATTGGCCAACCACTTTGAGGGAAAAAACATTCTTTGCCAGTTGGCCCAACGTTTTGTCTGGGAAAATATCGAGCACTCATTTGCTCCCCACCCCCATTTGCTAGTTTTTCCCGCGCTGTCAAGGCACTAACTCTCTTTTGGTACAGACTGTAGTTGATATACGTTCAAGCTTACCTCCATGTTAGGTTGGTTTTGTGCCACTTCTGTCCCTGCACGGTGTACCTCTTCCTTCTGCTGGAGTACTGAGAGACTGGTATGTCCGGAAGTCCGCAGCGGGGTTTCTTCATTATCACCTTTGTTGCCTCGTCTATCACTCCTGTCTCAGGGATTTTAGCGAAATGCTGAAACAAAAATAATAAAAAAAATCTTATATTATGTAAATTTAAAGATAATGGTGAACAAAGACCCTATCAGGGTGGCCTGGGTGGCTCGGAGGCTAGAGCGCTTGCCGTGTGATAACGCAAGTTAAGAAGCCTCGAGCAGGGTCAGTAGATGGATGGGTGACCGCTTCTGACCACAGCTTTGTGGGTTCGATTTCCGGATTGGGCCCCCTGCTCAATGTCCACCCAGCATTGTTTAAATAAATGGGAAGCTCCTCTAAAGAGTGGCGCCACCAGTTTCGGCCTGGAAACCATGATGATGAAACTTTTGGTTGTAATACAACTAGGAGTGGAGTCATGGTTAACGACCACATCTTCACACAAGTGTGAAGATTTCGGTTCCTAACCCGGGTTTGTTCGATAGGCCCATCTAAGTGGCCTGAGTCTTCGGGTGTAAAAGCCTCCCGGAAAAAAGACCCTATCTGTATACTGGAATAAGAATGGCAACGGCACTTGTTGAATTTGACGGTCACAAAACAACAAATTCATAATATTAAACAAATACTCTGCCAATTAGTGTGGCACATTTGTATAGTAGGCACTTTTTCACTTCCATTTTGTCTACTTTAATGATTTTATACTAATAAAACCTATTATTGTCAAATTGATATCATTTTTCCACCCGTTTTTTAAATCAGTCAAAATTGTTTTGATTGAAAAAATCAAACTAGCACACCGATCAAAATTGGCACACCGTTACTCCCTTTATGTAAAAAATATACATGAAAAAGTACCAATTTAACAAAATTTAAAGGGCACAGGCTGTTGACATTAATCTGGTGTTATCTGTGGTCTACTTCCGACAAACCATCCAAATTTGATAGAAATTAGATGAGTTTTTTTGAAGACATATGTGAAGCAGCAGCAGCAGCAGCAGCAGCAGCAGCAGCAGCAGCAGCAGCAGCAGCAGCAGCAGCAGCAGCAGCAGCAGCAGCAGCAGCAGCAGCAGCAGCAGCAGCAGCAGCAGCAGCAGCAGCAGCAGCAGCAGCAGCAGCAGCAGCAGCAGCAGCAGCAGCAGCAGCAGCAGCAGCAGCAGCAGCAGCAGCAGCAGCAGCAGCAGCAGCAGCAGCAGCAGCAGCAGCAGCAGCAGCAGCAGCAGCAGCAGCAGCAGCAGCAGCAGCAGCAGCAGCAGCAGCAGCAGCAGCAGCAGCAGCAGCAGCAGCAGCAGCAGCAGCAGCAGCAGCAGCAGCAGCAGCAGCAGCAGCAGCAGCAGCAGCAGCAGCAGCAGCAGCAGCAGCAGCAGCAGCAGCAGCAGCAGCAGCAGCAGCAGCAGCAGCAGCAGCAGCAGCAGCAGCAGCAGCAGCAGCAGCAGCAGCAGCAGCAGCAGCAGCAGCAGCAGCAGCAGCAGCAGCAGCAGCAGCAGCAGCAGCAGCAGCAGCAGCAGCAGCAGCAGCAGCAGCAGCAGCAGCAGCAGCAGCAGCAGCAGCAGCAGCAGCAGCAGCAGCAGCAGCAGCAGCAGCAGCAGCAGCAGCAGCAGCAGCAGCAGCAGCAGCAGCAGCAGCAGCAGCAGCAGCAGCAGCAGCAGCAGCAGCAGCAGCAGCAGCAGCAGCAGCAGCAGCAGCAGCAGCAGCAGCAGCAGCAGCAGCAGCAGCAGCAGCAGCAGCAGCAGCAGCAGCAGCAGCAGCAGCAGCAGCAGCAGCAGCAGCAGCAGCAGCAGCAGCAGCAGCAGCAGCAGCAGCAGCAGCAGCAGCAGCAGCAGCAGCAGCAGCAGCAGCAGCAGCAGCAGCAGCAGCAGCAGCAGCAGCAGCAGCAGCAGCAGCAGCAGCAGCAGCAGCAGCAGCAGCAGCAGCAGCAGCAGCAGCAGCAGCAGCAGCAGCAGCAGCAGCAGCAGCAGCAGCAGCAGCAGCAGCAGCAGCAGCAGCAGCAGCAGCAGCAGCAGCAGCAGCAGCAGCAGCAGCAGCAGCAGCAGCAGCAGCAGCAGCAGCAGCAGCAGCAGCAGCAGCAGCAGCAGCAGCAGCAGCAGCAGCAGCAGCAGCAGCAGCAGCAGCAGCAGCAGCAGCAGCAGCAGCAGCAGCAGCAGCAGCAGCAGCAGCAGCAGCAGCAGCAGCAGCAGCAGCAGCAGCAGCAGCAGCAGCAGCAGCAGCAGCAGCAGCAGCAGCAGCAGCAGCAGCAGCAGCAGCAGCAGCAGCAGCAGCAGCAGCAGCAGCAGCAGCAGCAGCAGCAGCAGCAGCAGCAGCAGCAGCAGCAGNATCGCAGAAATTTGGAGTGTTAAAGTTCGCAATAGGTTTTCTGTTTTTGGGCAAAAAAGTTTAACTTATATACCAAATTTCAAGTCAATAGCGTCAGTAGGTTGGGAGATATAATGCAAGTTGCGACGGACGGACGGACACACTACCAAAAGCATAAGGGTTTCTAGGACGACCTCGAAACCCTAAAAACAGCCTCGGTGGCCGAATGAGATGCGCGATAGTTCAAAATGCGAAAGTTACCGGGTTCGAATCTATTAAATTGACAATTTAATTTATCGATTTATTTCTTTGAATTAAGAAGCTTTAAATCTTTTAAATGGTGTAAAAGATTTAGTTACAATATTAACCGCCAATTCCCGTGGAGTGCTAGTATTCTAACACAGGTAGATAAAGAGGGGAGTTGGAAATCTTTCCGTTTAGGATTCTATGATCACTGATCGTAAATATGGGTCATGTCAAAACAAATACTTGCGGATTTTTTCCGAACTAACTTTCCATACAATACAGCAAATTTTGCTAAAAACGAATTAAATTCTGCTGAAAGATGGCTAAAAGTAATAAAATAATGCATTGTCATCATGTTCTGAGCTACTCTAAAAGTTTCAAATTCAAGCTAGTCGGGATTTCAGTTAAAAATCGATTACAAGATTTGTACTGGACCGACAAACAAATAAACAAACAAGAAAGCGAGCTAATAAAAACGTAGTAAAAAAAAATCCTATTTAGTATATTCAAATATAAAAATGTAGATCTCTATCCAAGATTCGAACTCATATTATTTATTATTTTAGTGTGCATAAAGTTGACTTGAGATATTAGTTAGGGGAGATGATTGCTCACCACGACAGAGTAATTATCCCATGATATAATTACTTGTGGCCTCTCCCTCTGTGTGTACGACCCCAGGGGACAACTCTACTAACTAGTCAAACATTACATACTCTGACCATGACCTCTTGACCTTCAACAACAAGAATATAACATCACGAGCCTCCTTTTTCACTTATTAAACCCTTCCTAGTTTGTCTTACAATTATAATAGCTTTACTATTGTTTATTTTTTTACATTTTTAATAGTAAAGCCAAGGCAACCACATTAATTCCAATAAAAAAAAGTTTTGATTTTTGGGTCTTTAAATAATTATAATAACTTATCTAAATAAAGACAGACAATTTTATCAAAACTAAACAGTCTGGCAAAAATCAAAAATTGACATAATATTCCAAATTAATTGAAGGTTAATATATTAACTTTTAAAAGTAAGGGGAAAATATTGATAGCAATAAGATTGTTAATTGTTAGGGTGCCAAGGTTGTCAAGAAATTGGCACACCGATTGTTAAAAATATTAGGAGAAAAATGTCACTGGTATAGCTCTGGCAAGAAGAATATAAATAAAACAAAAACAAAATACTTTGAACATTGTGTAATTTTTTGAAGTAAACAATTGATTTTTCAAAAAGAATAAAGTGTGTTACTATTAAAACTTTATGGTGAGTAAAAAGAAGAATTATTAAAATAAGTATCGGTGTGGAAATCCCACACATGACTACCATGTAATGCTGTGGTGTCAATACGTAAGCAAGATAGAACTCCGTATTTACACCCATTTTCATGGAAATAAAAACACTAAAATGCCAATATCTTAATATATCCGCTAGTCCGATTGTGCTCAAAAAGTATAGGTACAATCTATCATATAGGACATATATATATCCCAAAGGAAATTGAAATCAAATAAAACCTAGTGAAGTTATTGTCGACAACAACTTATCTTAGACCGATTTCGTGCTTAAGTGACTATACCTCCGAAACGTCGTGAGCTACCCGAACGATTTTAGGATTTCCGTTATCAGTTTTTCCGACAAAGTTTCTAAAAATTGCCGCAAACTACATCTCAATACGATGTCTTGAAGCGATGTTATAAAGGTTTATATGATGACCCCGGGTTCTTAAGACCCCTCCTTCATAGAAATCTCGGAATCAAGATTTGGAGGTTATCACCATACTTCCATTTTCATGGAAGTAATAAGGGTTATATACCAAAACCGCACAGGACCATTTCCGCACCTATGTTTAATACCGCACAATTCAGGTAAACCACTCAGAAGCAGGTATAAAAATTATATTACTTATAGGTAAAAATGTACATGCTACCAAAACTGCACACTTCATAAATTGTAAATATTTTTGGCCTTATAATATTAAGTCTAAGAATATTGACTGTTGTAATAGGGGTAAAATAAGCTCGTAAAATGCATAATTAACAAATTCATTATTTTATTAAACAATTAATTAAAAAATACAATAAAAAAGAACTTAGTAAAACTTAAAACTTATGGTAAGACATTGTTTTTCAACACACCGCCATACATTTAAAGTTCTAACATGCCAAACTATCGATTCCTCTATTTGACAAAACTCTTGTGACTTCTACTTCAATTCACACACGTGCACACAATAATTAAATTCAAACACATTCATAGACTGACTGATTTATCATATCAAATTATCAATCATAATAAACAATAAATCATCTAGTATAAAATGTGCGGTACTGAACTCTACCTTTTTTAAACTTTTTTTTTTTTGGATTACAAGGGATCCAGTGTGAGGTAATGGACCTATCACTTTTGTGCGGTTTTAGATTGTTTTCAAGGAAAGTGTGCGGTATTGGTATTTTACCGTAAAAAGTAATAATGACAGAGTAAGGTGTATCTTGTGGTGCATAGCGGCTTCGCAACACACTCCCAGTGTTGGGTGGTTGGAAGTTGGTTCATCAAGCTATGAAGAAGATAAGATATAGTGAAGAGTATTCCAATCCGTACACTAGTTGCACTTTGTAGTTGAAGTGACATTGACGGGATGGCGATGCCACCCACGTTGACGGGAACTTCCTACTGTGCCTACGTTCAGTGTCGTATTTTATGAAGCCCTACTGACTGACATAGTTTGTCTCTTGCGTATAGTGTACAGTAGAAGATTTTACGCCAAGGCTTAACTCAAAACGTAGGCACAGATAGAAGTTAACCCGTCCGTAGATCAAGAGACTACATTTATTACAGTATGTACACAACACAGTACGTCAAATGTTTGATATTCCTGACTCTTAATTAAATCACAGAACATAATATCATAAAATCATTAAATCATTGAACAATAATATCTACGATTCTCTAGGATGTTCAAGTATATGACTTAGTTTGTTTATAAATCAATGCCAAGGCAACCACACTAATTCCAAAAAAAACAAAAAAAAAAACAAAAATAAAAATGTTTATTTTGATTCTTAGGTCTTTAAATAATTATAATAACTTATCTAAATAAAGACAGACAATTGTATCAAAACTGAACAGTGTCTTTATCAAAAATTAACATAATATTTTCAAATTAATTAAAGGTTAAAATATCATATGAAATTTAACAATTTATAATTAAAAGCTACCATGTTATTTTAAAATATAGTACAACTTATGTTGAAAGCGTTCAGCGTTCAATTATTTCTTATATATGTATATACATACTATTTTTGATAATAAATATTACCGCACATAAAGAACTCGCGTAGAATTGTGCTCTTATATTTCGTCATATTTATATTCAGTATAGTTACCAGGAAACATTTTCCAGGAGAGCCATCTTAAAAATATTGTCTCATAATTAAATATTTTTTTCCTACTCATATAGACTTTTCAAACGATGTATAACATGCTATGCTGATTAAAACCATTTTTTGAGTCCGCCATTTTGGCCGTCATCTTAAAAATATAAAGAAATTTCCAAAAGGTATACAGTTGTCTCAAATGCTGCAGCTTTGTGCAGAATTCAGTTAAAAATTTAGTTGAAATCGATAAATTTTTACGTCATTTATAGTGAGACAAACAAACTTGTCAAAGACAACGTCCCTAAAATGAAGAACTCACTACTCTCGATAAACTAAGAATTAAAATCATACAAAACATGGTACTCAAATTTAAATTCAATTAACAATTAAAAACAAATGTCTGTTCCAAAAGTAGCAGCTTTGTAAAAAATTTAATTATTTCTACTAACACATAAATACCTCAACACAGTACAATATAAAGTCACGAAGAACATAAATAAACAATTTACTTTCTTCTAAAAATACATCTACAAATAACTTTAATATTGATAATATTTAAAATAAGGTTATACCGTCGACGTTTTGAAAATTTCGCGTTTAATAATACAATAATACGACTTATATAGAATTATAATTTCCGTAATTCCACTGTAGGTCTACTATACACACATGATAAGTTTCAGTTATGTTGGAGTTAGTATATAATACTTATGAATATTGATTAGAAATAAAAACAGTGTCGAATTTAATAATTAATAATTAATATAAAAATTCCATTTTTGAAAAATGGTCTTATGTACAATTTTTTTTTTTTTTTTTCTGTATTCTTCACCTTAGTTGTTTCTATGTGCAAAATTCGGGGAAGATCGAATGACGGGAAGTGGTTCAAAATTGGGGTAATAGGTGTGCGATGAAACTTAAAAAGCAAAGAAAGATGACGCCATTTTGTTTTTTATTTTTATTATTTTGGTTTCTGTATTCTTCACCTTAGTTGTTTCTATGTGCAAAATTTGAGGAAGATTGAATGACGGGAAGTGGTTCAAAATTGGGGTAATATGTGTGCGATGAAACTAACAAAGCAAAGTAATATAAGACCAGTAAAAACGGTAAAAACAAAAAATTATTGATAAATCTATTTCCCGTGTAATAAAAATGTCACTTATTCCAAAAGTAAACAAAGAAATCAATCACTAGCTACACAAGATAAATGTATTTCTGTAAAACTTTAATAATAACACTTGTGGACCATATTATTTCGTAAATAACAACTAATATCGTTCCAGTGTAGCCAATATTATTAAACATAAAAAATTAATAACAGTATGTGTGTATTATTATCATAGTTAAGTCAAATTATTATATAATTTAAAAATAAAGTTAAATAAACTATTTAAAGAGGTGTGTGTAGTTGAAATGAGATATATTTAGTTGATAATTATTCAGCGAGTATAAAAACGTTTGGTTGGCAGCCCTTAAGTTTTCAAGGATATCAGCTGTTTATTTTCTAATATTGTTTTTGTTTTTTATACTTTTTAGTTATAGTTAATCCTGCAAGTTGTGACGTGACTTATTATTAAGAGATTCTCTTTGATTTATTATTGGTTGAAATAACTATCACGATAATGTATCTTAAAATAGGTATTTATGTTTTTGTTTCATTTAAGTTTTACATTGATACACGATTTAAGACATGTTTACATTGATTACATTGATTTACGACATGTTTTCTTATATTTACGACTGATTTAAAACGTTTGTAAGTGGCTGGATTATCGTAAATTGTTTCTACCACAAATTGTTTTAACCATTCTTTGAACTTTCGCCTTATTATTAAGGATGTAAGTTATAGATTTATTTTTCATCTCATTTTAAAATTATTATGATACAAACCGTAAATCACGATTTAAAATAATATTTACACCAAGTATTAAATATTTCAACTTTATGATCAAGCCCTTGTGCCAGAATTATTATAAATTGTCGAAATTAACTTCTTTTGAAATGTAATGTAATGTTAATCGATTTCTATACTTTATTCTTCAGTTCTATGTTATCCTCTTAAGAAGATAATTTAGGATCATGTAATGGTTGCTTCAGTGCACTATGGACATCAGGTCATCGGAATTACCTGCTTTTAGACGCCAGCTACGAGAAGCAGGGTAAAGTTAAAAGCAAATTTACAAGGGGGTTACTGGAAAATATTATTGATTTTTTTTTTTTTTACTTAGTGACTTTGGCGGGTCTCATTAGATTCTTAGATTCTAAGAAATATCCAATGATACCTCTCAACTTTTGGAAGATTTTGTAGATTTCTCTCAACTATTGGATGAAGTATTGAGATATTTCCTTCTGCTTCGGGTAATAATTATAGAATTCCCTCTGCTATAGCTGACGGAGCATTCAGTGATATTTACCAATACTTTTATAAATATTTTACTGATGGTTATTTGACTCTTCTGATTTTCTTAAGTAAATTACTAATTGCTTAAAATTTCTTTCTATTCACCGACCTTTTTAAGATTATTTTGTTACAACTATATGCTGCGTAGAGGAAATAAAAAGTTTTTATCTCCAGCAGGGGAAAAAAGTTATGATTTTGAATTAGTTTAGAGGGACTAAAGTAAGTCTTTTCATCCCTGAATTCAAAAAGTAAAAGTAGGGCGAAAAAGTAAAGATTGCAACTTAATTATTTTATAAATAGTAGAAAATGAATGGTTAATGTAATGAAGTTGTTGAAATCAGGTTGGCGTCACTGCTTTTACGACCATGTTTATGTTTGTTTATAACCTGCATCTAAATAACCTTCTATTTAAGTTTAATTCCAATTCTTATTTGTTTTTAATATTGAATCTCTTTTTGTTTATAACCTGCATCTAAATAACCTTCTATTTAAGTTTAATTCCAATTCTTATTTGTTTTTAATATTGAATCTCTTTTTGTTTATAACCTGCATCTAAATAACCTTCTATTTAAGTTTAATTCCAATTCTTATTTGTTTTTAATATTGAATCTCTTTTTGTTTATAACCTGCATCTAAATAACATTCTATTTAAGTTTAATTCCAATTCTTATTTGTTTTTAATATTGAATCTTTAATATCTGGTATTAAAAGTGCTAATAATTATTGTTATTTATTAAAAATAAAAAAAAAGTGCAACGGACGAAAATGTGTATTTACTCTCTACTGGAGATAATATGTACCTCGTGAGTAATGTGCCATTATTCCCCTAGCGATATTCCGTCGGCTTCGCCTCAAGAACCAACTTTTTCCCTTAGGGAATAATGGCTTACTTTACTCCCTAGGTGCATAAATAACTATTAAATTCTTCGAAACGGGTTTATCACGCATCAATGAAAATAAATAAGATTAAAACCCTTCCTACCTACCAAATTATTATTATTATTATTTTTTTCCTTTTTTTTCGTCCATGCTATTCTAAAAACAAATTATTTATATTGAAAATTAATGGGAAAACTAACTCTTTCATTTTATACATGTAAAGAAACATAATTTAATTATTTATATTTATATTCATACTAGGTATAAACTAAAGAATGTTGGTAAGTATTTATTTTATATTATTGAGTTATAATTGTTATTAATGTGTGTTCAGCGCTTACTTGTTTACATTTTGATTATTTAAATTATGCATAAAAAACACAATTATTATCTATTAAAATCCATTTATAATGTCATAAACACGGCATTAATTTATTTACATTTGTTATCAGATAGTAACATCGGAATTATCATCATTAATCATGGGTTTTTATAGATAATTATAGTTCCTATAGAGTTACATTCCACAATCTATATTTAACAAAAACATAGATCCTGAATTAAATATGTTATTATATAATAAATAACAGACAATTCCCCGGATCTGGGCGTTACTAGACACGAATTGCCAATTGTGGACCCGCAAAGTTTATTTCGCAATACAAATTTACTAAATTATGTATTTTTTGTTATGTCTTTGCTGGAAAGGCAGTTGAATTCTTTTTTTCGATTCCATACACGTGTCCAATTTCATTCCACGTGGGTGGTCGAGAACTATTAATCAAAATTACAAGGTGAGTCCACCCTATGACTTTCTTAGCTTATAATCAAAATCATTAGGATGAAACCCCAAATAGACTTCCATGCTTATCTTATATTCTACTATACTATCTTGAGTTGCTTAGAAGAGAACGGACTCTATCCCTTCATTGGTTTGTCATGTCAAGTATAAATTATCTTTCATAACTTATACTCCTTCAAGAAGAGTTCTTATTGATAGGGGAACGTCAATTTTAAATGATTTACCTTAAACATTCTTTGATGATTATAACTTAAGAATAACCCAACTAGGACTCCAAATATCTGGCTTCTTTTTCATCTCGATCAAGAAAATATTAGTTTAAAACATGTTTTACTTATCTGGGAATTGAATCAGCTGTTTCGTTTGTTAAATAGTGTTTCTTAAAGTATATGCGATTGTTTTTACGATACAATCACCAGTAGCTTAGTAGCTTCCCTAAAGTCTAGTTCCTTTAGTTTAAATATAGATCAAGACTTAATTTACCTGTTAATTTTAGTCAACTATAGTTTATTAATTTAGTTCATTATAGACAAAATATCAGTGTAAAACATATTTTACCTATTTAGGAATTGAACCAGATCATTGTTTTGACAGTGCTTCGAAATGTGATTACACTATGTAGCTTTCTTGATGTTTTTACTTATGTTGGCTATGTTTTTATTCTCACATAAAGAGAAATAATTGTGATGGCGCAAACATTTGATTTTGAGGTCCTCTGAGTCCAAAAAAGTGGATTTAAAAAAAGGTGAGTCTGTCGATAATCCGCAGACGCGTTGGGCCTAAACTACTGAGCCGATTTTGACGAAATTTGGTATACATATGTTCAGAAAAACCCTACCTCATGGTGAAATTGAGAGCCAATTTCAGATTTTTGTTGATTCTTAATATTAAGTTGATGGATGCTTAAGGTGTGGTAGTGATATAAATAAACACTTAAATCTTCATTAAGAGACGTTTGACTTCTTAATTCTGTTAATTTTTACATTGTTACTTTTTATAAATTTTTGTGTATGTTTCACGTTTAAGGTTTTAAGTATGAGTGATAGTATTTTGATTTTGTAGTTTTAATCTAATTTATTATGACCCTCTCTTATAGAAATAGTATTTATATTAAAATTGACTCCATAAAGACATCATTATTAACAATTAAAGATTGAGAATGACCTTTAAATAGGGTTGAAACGTCTCTTATTGAAGATTTAAGTGTTTATTTATATCACTACCACACCTTAAGCATCCATCAACTTAATATTAAGAATCAGCAAATTTACAAAGGTGTAAACTTTCAACGTTTTTAATTTCACATTTTTTTAAAACCAATTTTGGGAGCGCTATACGGCAATAACTCTTAAATGTAGTTCATTTAAATATGAATCTAACGGTATAAGCGGTTTTCTCGGGAAAAATCTCGTTCCAGAATTAATAGCATTAGGCGGCTTTCACACTGCGGGCGAGACCGAGCGAGGCCGAGCCGAGCGTTTTTGTATTCACACTGCGTGCGAGACCGAGCCGATCGGCCGATTATCTACTAGTCCCCGCACTACCGTATACAAAGCGTTTTCAGCGACCGAAAACGCTTTTCGGCGGCCGAAAACACTTAGCTAACAAAAACGCTCGAAAAAAAAAAAAAAAAACGCTTGGTCTCGCTAAGCCCGGTCTCGCTTGGCGTTTAATGTGAATAGTGAATAGCCCCATGCTAATACATGTGTTAGTTTCTCAAGCGGAATCGGTCTCGCAGGCAATGTGAAAGCCGCCTAAAACGCGAACCAAGAGAGGACAGGTTCAATTCTCCGTCGAGGAGAAGTTATTTTTATGATTTACTTTAATAAAATCTTCAATAATAATTAAATGGACCAATGAAAACTAATAAATGGAAAACACTCGTTTATATGTATATGAAAGTTGGTCTGAGTTGTCTCGGTCCGTTTTTTTTTTCTTTGCTACTTTTACATCGCTTATGTTATCACAACATGATTGCACATTGTACAACATAATCTTCCATATCTAGAAATCGAACTAGATCTTTTATAATTTGAATAATTATTTTTAAGTTAAATGCAATAAATTTTTAAGTTTACAAAATTTGGGACAAATCTATTTACAATATTTATAAATATCAAGTTAGCTTTTTTTAATAATTTTTTCAAGGGAGACTGAAACAATATGGTACATAGTGTTTAAGGTAAATTACTTAAAAACACATACAATATTTGTGTTTGAGACCAGGTCATGTAACTAAATATTTTTTACAAGGGCAAAATAAACTGTGTCCGCAATGAAACAAAAAATGTATTAATATCTTCTACTGAGGAGTCTACTCACGCGACTCTATCCCATTACCTCGAATAATTACTTTGCTGAACAAAACCTAATTAATTAACTGAAATATTAATAATTTTACACAACTGACTCACTTTTCAGACAACTTTAAAGCAACATATTAACACTATCATTCATTTCTTTTTCTCTCTTCAATAAATAAAACAACGTGATTGTTTTGGATTTTTTTTATAATATGTTTTGGGGATTCAACAAAGTTTTCAATTAGTGTGCTTCATCGCGTGTTTCTCTCTACAGCTGCTTTAAGAGTCAAATGAATTAATTTTGTTTGCTTAGATAAATCGAATGAACTGAAGGCTGCGGTATCCGTAAGCCTTTTAATTTATTTCACAGTACAAACGAAATGGTAAATTAACTAAATCAAAATTAAAGGTTTGGAATTCATATTTTATTATTATAATAATTATACTAATAGCCTAGGCCTAGACAAAATTTGGGGCAATCATGTAGACTAAGTAATCATTATAATTTTCTCTTGCTATGTATGAATGCTAAGCAATGGCGTAACTAGGGCATTGGAGGCCCTTTCCGCAAGAATTTGGGGGCCCCTCGCCTAAGAAAATTTACGAGCAAAAAAAAAAAATAAATAAATAAAGATTTGAGTTTAGAACGAATGGGGCCCCCCTCAAAATGGTATAAAAGTATGAGTACAAGGTAGTTAGATTTTATTATGCTCTAAAAGGGGCACCAACCAAATTGGTACATTGGATTTGGGGCCTCCAATGCGGGCCCATAGTCACCGCACTGATGCTAAGTATGTATGCAGTTATGTTATTATTGTTATCGAGTTAACCAAAGGTAACGAAAGCTTCTAAAGAACAAAAAAAAAAAACAAAAAAAAAACTAAGTTTCCGATTTCAAAAATTCCAAAACAGAAATCCGTTTCAGACATCAGGAAACATTGTGGTGTCTGTCTGTCGGTCACTGTTGCCTGTCTACCACTAAATTTTTGTGAACTAACTAACATCACATATTTTGATGTTAGGTCATAATTAGTCCGCAAGATTGGTTCCATATAAGTTTTAACCTTCTAGATCAATTTGTTTTCTTCCACGCATGCGCTAAAACATGCATTTATATCTTTTAAAGTATATAACCTATATATTTTAATGTAGCCCGCAGATAACCTACACACACACACACAGAAAGTAATACATCAAAGATAAAAAAACTCTAAAATGCACTCTTACAAAATAGTAAGAAAATAAAATCGACTGTGAATAATAAATAATTGGTTGTATATCTATTCTACAAAATTCTTATTTTTTAACTGCTTCATTTCCGCTGAAATTCGAAACTGTTATCTTTCCTTTTGTTTGCCTGGACATAATTTTTATGGGCTTCGCGAACACGAAATAGTGTGACTGTTTCTAAAACCTTGTAGTTTTGCTTTATACTTATTGTTCTATATTTTGTGCATCCATTTTGGATCCATTTTATGTACATTCCTGGTGGATTGCACATAAAATAGCTAAAAAAACTAAAAGGGTTTACAACCCCCATGTTCAAATATTTCCCGTAAGAGGACATTACTTGTATTTTTTTTTTTTTTTAATTTACTTTATCGACAATATGTCAAGATAAAAAGTTAAACGGAACAATTAAAAAAATAAAAATAATCTATATATATATAAAGATGAAAGTCCGTGGGTGGGTGTGTGGGTATGCCCTTTATACAAATCTACAGTTTTATTCCGATCATGATGAAAATTTGCACACTTGACCTTCAAAGCAAGGGGAAGGTCACTGTCTACATGGTTTTTTGAAATTTAATTTCTGTTACCCAGGGGTACGGGGTACAAGTAATGAATACGGGGTCAAAGTAATAAATACCCTTCATGATGCATATCGTTGAAAAACTCTTTGAGA
>KZ651613.1:3750-14329 GCA_001010745.2 Gerris buenoi | reverse complement strand
TAATAAATAAACCTAGGTTGTCAACTAGAATAAGGTGAGTACGACATTGCAAATTTACCTTCTATATATTGATATAAATGAAATAAATTAACAATACATGCCATTTTTTGTGTAGAAAGGTTCAAAATGTGCTTTCAGAATGCCAATATTTCTTAAGTGTCATAGAAATTAAAGGACAAAAAAACCTCTCACAACCCTAAAATTCCATCACTGGCACTCAAACAAAATTTAATTAGGGCTCAAAAAGTAGGTAGTATTAATAATAAGATGTGTAAATAAGTTGATTATAAAAAGAAATATTTTTAAAATAGCTTTTATTTGTATTCTTCTCAGAAAACCCTTTCATTTGATACCCATATCATGTGCGCACTTATTGGACGCACTGCTCACCATATTGGATTTAGAATGACTTCCCTTAGCTAATCATGCATTATCATCCAAACTAAACGTGTATGCAAACTTTTAATTAAATCGGTTGGGGACGACTGCTATAAAAGTACGTTGCAAGATTTGACCCGAACATACATACTTACATCCAAACATTGCAAGTTAAAGCTTGTAAAAAGATAAGTTATGTTATCAAAGGGTTCCTGAGATACTGTCAAAAATCAAAATTTTGACACCCTATATCTCGAAAAACGGTAGGTTAACAGGGAATTTTTTTGTCTTAGAATTATTAGCAAATGACCATTTTTTGACACATGTTTTGAAAAAGCCTATATAATTACTATATATTAAGTTTAATTTGATAAAAACGTAAATTTACTAAAAAAATCAAGGTAATAAATGAAATAACATTTAGTGTGTTTGAAGAAGGTTTTCTATAATAATAACAATAAAATTTATTAGTGGTTTAATGTGAGGTTTACGATGCCATCCATATCTACATATGGTCGTAGTATCGCCCATTTGGCATGTAAAAGAAGCCACCGAGCTAACCACGGATTATTATTGTGAGACTTAAGACAATAAACCTGATATGATGTGTCATTTATGATAGTAAAGCTGGTTTATGACAAGAAAATTTGGTTTTAACAATAAAATAACCAGAAGAAAACAAGGAAAGTGAAATATTTGTTTGTTTTTGAGACAGTTTTTGCTCTAAGTTTAGTCCTAAGACAACTTTAAAGGGATAATTTTAACGAGATTAAAAACAAAAATAACTAGGGTTTTCCCCTTCTCCCCTATTAGTTTCATACATTTTTGTCTGAAGATTCAAGATTCCACAGGAGTGAACAATCTCATCCAACGAGAGATATTTAAAAAAAAACAAGGGGGGGTTCCAAACAAAGATATAAGGTAAACAGGGGCGCCCCCAAGAACAGCAAGCAGAGCCCTGTATATAGATTAGACAAAGCTCTGAGTATGGGAAGAAACTAAATAAAGATTCTCGCACCCTCTTATAGACCGTGAGGAGGTTACCCCTCGCTCACTATCTTAACGACTATATCCAGACCTACAGCTCGAGACTTCCACGTCTAGCTTGAGACTTACTACATTACTTCCGGTCTACCATACAAACAAACATTCTCACCGTTCTGTTAGATCTATAAAACTGCATTATCTTGGCAAGGTTAATGACTCCCCAAATATTTAGCGCTCTATATTAAGAATATAATTTAGCAAGTTAAGAATTAAGAAATGCAATTGTATAATTTGTACTTAATAATTAAGTGAAATTTGTTCGGCCAAATTAAGCTCGCAAAAACTAAACTTTATAAGTATCAAGGTTATGCTTTGATATCATCACTGTTCCAGTCGATTATTAATAACAAGAGTGGAAGAGTGGCAAAATTCTTTTGCAAATATTAATTTAAATGACTAAAATAAATGTTATATTTTGGTAATTTTTTAAGACCTTAAAGGGTGTTCCATAAATATACGTATAAAGCTTTAGAGGTGGTAGGGGGCATAAAAAGAATATTTTTGCTATATTCACATAATATGTCCGGAAACGATTCGTTTTCGCTATAAACAGAGTGTTCAAATTTGTTTTTTAGGGTTTGTAGATCCTTCTCAAACCCCATTTGTCGAGGGAGATGTGTCTGTCCGTCGCTCTTTAGTTCATATTTCCCGAACCGTTGAAGCTAAAAATTTAAAATTAAAAATACTGGCGTAACCTTTTGACGCACACATAGGAAAAATGTAGAGAAGATAAAAATTTAATATACGCATGCGTAATTATCAAAAACTAGGAAAAACTCAAATACATATATTTTAATTTTCGAGTGGGGTAACAAATAAAAGCTGATGAGTAGGTTACAAATATATATAGATGCTTTTTTTAAATGTTGCATTCTTTATTGATTTATTTATTCTAAAAGTTTGTCGGTATTATTAAGCCTGTCCAAACTGCCGAAACGAGCCTGATGGTCTCTGCGCATGCTCAGTCTAAAGTGCGCCTGCGCATCCCAGACTGGACATGCGTAGAGACCAATGCTCGTCTCGTTTCCTCTGTTCGATCCGGCAGTCTGGACACGGCTTTATTCTCTTATAAGGTTTATTCTCAAATAATAAATTTCCTAGCCGTTTCCTATACTATTAATTAAATAAAGCTATGAGCCAGTGAGTCAAAAATATTTGTTTTTTTGCATATATTATAATAAATTTTGCATCTCCTGTAAATAAAGAAATATTCAACGATTGTCGACTACAAAATAAGACTTGTTTTTTTTCTTATATATAAAAATAACTAATGTAAAATGAGTTGATAATATTGAACTTGTGTCAAAGGATGTAGTTAGAGGCAGGAAGTCAACCAGCTCTTTCCTTTGAGTACTAATAGATTACCCTACAAAGGACCTTTGTTTCCCTACAACAGCCATAACAATCGATATACACAGGACGCTTATATACATAAACTGTTACTCACTCCCAAAAAAATATTTTTTTTTATATGTATAGTCCAGGAGATAGCGTGCAAAAAAAGTATGTAACATCAAGCTAGAATTTTGTGTATAAGTAAATGTTTTGGTGCCTTTCAAGAATATATGGTAGGCTAAGTTCGTCTAGGGACATAGCTTGGCAATAGGCATTTGAAAAAAACAATCCGGTAGAGAGCTGCCATATTCCGCCCTTTTTGGTGGACAATACGATTTTCATGATCTTAAGTACGAACTTAGTTAGTAGACCAATTATTATGTTAATGGTAGTGTGTCCCTTGACAGGGGAAAAATTTGATTTATAGTATTATTTAACTAACTTACCTATTAAGTGACAAACTACCATCAACTTGATAATTGTCTACTAACTAAGTTCGTACTAAGGATTATGAAAATCGTAATGTCCACCAAAAAGGCCAGAGACATGGCCACTCTCCACCGAGTTTTTTTTTTTTTTATATGAATATGGCCAAACTATGTCCCTCAGACGAACTTAGCCGACCATATTATACTTAAAAGGCACCAAAACATTTACTTATATACAAAATTCTAGTTTGATGCTAGTCAGACACCTTTTTGCACGCTATCTCCTGGGCTGGTAGGTTTACAATAATAAAAACAATTTAACTGTGCATAAAGCAAAGACAAAATAATTTGTGGCACAGATTAAGTTGAAATAATGAGGACTTATTTATGTAATAGTAAATAAAATAGAAATTAATTTCTACCGGATGCCCCGTGACACCACACGTATTTCTTTTTTTTACACGACTTAAATCTTAAATTTAACAATATGTATTAAATGAGCGCAGGCGTGATTGATAATAATTTAGAGTTATACATGTATTATGCGGGGCACTTTTGATAAACCATCCAAATTTCTAAAAAAAAAAAAAAAAAATAGATAATTACTTTTGAAAATGTAGGTGTAAAAATAGATGTACATTCGTTACCTTTGGTAAGCTCGGAAGTAAAACATTTAAAAACTAATAAACAGATTACTTTTAAAAGTTAATAATTATTATTGGGTCAAATTTAAACATGTTCGTTTTAAATAACACTCATGCCCACTTTCAGTATCCACGTGAAGTTGAAAAAATATTGTTCGTTTTCACGAACATAATTTTCCTTCTAATTTTCCAATGTATTAGGTTAAGGTTTTTTATATTATACACACACACACACACACACGCTATTTATATATATATTCAACAATTTTGTGGAATATGATAACGGAGCAAAAATGTAAGGGATTATCTTAGCGCTCGATTGAATTTTTTTAAAAAAAGAACAGAAAATATGTTTGGGTAGAATTGAAAGAAGGAACAAAGATCTATTTTCTATTTAAATCTGTTTTTCCAACGAAGGGATTTTGAACGCTCCCCAAAACCAAATATTTAGTGTCGATAATTCGAAAAGGGGTCTGAAAATTCCCAGAGCAAATACATCGGAGAGTAATTAGCGAGGTACAATGGGGGTCTTTTTGGGTCGTGAAAGAAGGGTGAAAAAAGGGTCACCAACTTGGTGGGCGGTATGTTAAAGAGAAATCTTTAACATACCGCCCGCATTGAAAACAATAGAAGAATGGTCAGGCCGACCACAGCATCGGCAACACGGGAGACAAACAAAGAACGGCTTTAGAAGCGAACCAATCTAGAAGCCAAAAACCTTCCTTTATATACAAAAACCCGTCAAATAAACTCATTTTTTATTGCCTCTGAAAATTGTCTCGTATTTCCTCAAATATTTCCCTCTAGCCCGAAAAACAACCTTCAAGACTATGAATTCAAACATANATATTTTCTTCATCTTACTTGATTTATCCTGCAGTCAAATATTATACTACTTTCGAGCAAGGTAATTTTTGTCAAGGTAAAAATAGTTTTCGTAAAAGTTCAAATAGAAAATTAATTCCAGCTTTTAATAACTACACAGTAATAAATGAAAACATGACAAAGTTATTATTTATATTCGTTTTGAAAATGTTTTCTCATGAGTTAAAACTCAGTAATAAATTTATTCAACTTTTACATTTAAAATTAGTAATAAAGCCAGTAGTAAGTTTTAAAACGGATAGTTAAAATTAAATTATTTTTTTGTATACCTATACGTAAGAAAAAGTGTTAAATTCAGGAATCGACTAAGAATGGTCTCAAACGGATTTCCATGGAGAAAAAAGTTTCAATAATTCGCACTAAAAAAATTTTGAAGCCATTGCAATGGCTTAATTTTCTTCAAAAATTCGCTAAGACATAATAAAAGGAATTATTGAAATAGAAGAAATATCCATTTTTGAATTTGAGAATTTAATTAATACAGAATTTAATAATTGCAAAAAGTGTAATAATGTGATACACAATGCTTAAACGTTTACATCCTTTGTATCCAAACACATTATATTGCATTTAATAAATTATTAAATTTATTTATTAATTTATAGTGGCAACAAGCAATTTGAAGACAAACAGGAGATTTTTATATAATTAAAAACACACAATAAAAGAATGAATTGATTCAGAAGAAATATGAGTTTACGAATTTCAGGATTCAATTAATGCTGATTTCGATAACTTCTAAAAGTGCGTAATAGTGTGATACGCATGCCTGACACGTTTACATCCCAAAATAAATTGAATTAAAACTTTGTATTCGATTTCCACACTCAAGCATAAAAAATTGCAAACTTTTCGATTACATAGAATAAACTGTCAACGCATTGATAAATAGTATAACAGCATAAGTACATTCATTAAATACGTTTAGTTACAACGTACAACGTATCAACTATAATGTTGACATAATTTACACAACATTCTTACAAACATTTCTGTTCCTTCAACTTTTATTATAAATACTTACTTATAGCTTACAACATATTACGTACCTACTACAATGTTGACATAATTTACACGACGTTCACATCATGATTTATATTCCAAATTGACTTTTAAAACATGCTGTATTAAAGCTGAAATAATGACCTTAAAAGTAGTTTATTGTTGGATATTTAGAAATCATGTAACAAGGTAAACATACATGATATGTAAAGATAACAAGAAAATAAAAGTCTGACACGTTGTTTTGTACGAGAACGTCCTACGCTTAAACTTGTATAATACTTGTAATAGTTCCAGTTCAGTACTCGTATGTAGAGACTTACAATGAATGGACTTAGAAAGAGTTTTGTGAAGTCTTCTTGCTGTAAACAAGTTTACTTAAATATTTCCTATTGAGTTCTTACATCTTCTTGAATTGTCCTTCAATAAATCCACTGTCGTAAAAAAGAACTTACATTGTTACATGTAAACAAGTCAAACGTTTAAAAAAATGTTGAAAGAGAGAAAAAAATGTAAATGTCACATTTAGATTCCACAAGGAATCAAGGAGGTATCGAAGTGATCAGAAATTTTATCGATAGGCTGTTACATTTTAGGGTCAAATATTGTTTTAAACAGGATTAAGAGTCTTGGATCTAAAATCAAAAAGTATATTTAAATATTTAAAAACATTAACCCATTAAACAATGGATTAAATAAATTCAAGTTTTGATTTATCAAATACATAAATTTGAGACAAGATAAACCTACCGTCAAATGCCCTTTACAATAAACAAATTAGTTATTAACTATAGTATTATCCTTTATATAATCGAGTAGAGTCCCGACGGCGACGACGCACCTCTAAATGATTTATAACGTTAAAAATTGATGAGCCATAAGCTGGGATTGAACCAGTAACCTCCAGAATGTAAGCCGGACACGCTACCATTGCGCCATTGCAATATAACAAATATCAGAGCATAAAACTTACTATTTAAACAGTAAATATCTCTTTAAATATCTATTTTAATAATAACTAATTATCTCTCAGCTCTTTTTCTCAACCATATTAATTATTCTGCCCGTTACCACGGGCATAACGGCTAGTCTCTTTATAAACAAATACTGCTATCACGCATCTCTTTTCTTTCCTTCACTCTGATTCCTTCTTGCCAACAATACAATGTTAAAAGTCCATAACATGTTCACATTACTATATATCTAAATAAAGATCTAGACATTATTGTATAGAAAGCAAAACTTAAATATTCAATTTAGAGTTGTTTTTTTATAAAACCAACATCGTTGAAATCGTTGGCTATACTGAAACAGCTGATCATTGATCTTACTTAGTGTTTTAAAGGCTATGACTGGTCAAAGGAAAGGTAAACATCGTTTAAATTGGTCCTCTTTGATTGCCGACCTTCAGTTTATTTTCAGGTTTAGAGCTACCGAAATCCATACTAAAACCCACACATTTTATTGATAAAATAAGAGAGGGGAATACGAGAGGTGAAAATAAGAGAGGGGAATACGAGAGGTGAGACGCGTGCTTAGTCACCTAGCTAAAGGGTGGGAGGGTGTTCGATATCTCATCCTGTAATGATATGGTGTCCAAGGTCGCTTGTGACCTATATGATTAAGTTACATCATGTCAATATTGAACGAAATTCAATTTGCTTTACTTCATGTGGGAGAGGTCATATAATTAATTTAATATCGAATATTTTTAATTACTTATAATAAAACGGGTTTTTTTCCCTCAAAGTATGTATATTAATAATGTTTTTATTTAAAATCATAGACTGACCATAACTATGTCGATCATCAAATTGAATATTATATTTAAAAAAATCGGTATAGTGTGAAAAAAGTCTCGTTTTTTGTTTGCTCGATTTTCATTAATACCTCGGAAACAAAAGGTCAACAAATTTGAAAAGTTTCAAATAATAAATGATAAATAATTGCAATATATTAATTAAGATAATAAATAATTAACTTTCTTAGTATAAACAATTTGATGGATATAAAAGATTCTGGATTATAAAATAGGAATGTAAAGTTTTAGAATGAAAAGTGGGGCCCCAAAGGTAATAGTCAGAAGATAATTAAAGTAAGTAAAGCTTAATTAAAATGAGTGAGAAAATAACAAATAAGAGACAGAAAACTTGAACTGAAATACCAGATCTGGCTTTGGTAGATAATTATATNACCAGCTTTTTTTTTTTTTTTTAATTAAGGAAATTTAAGAATAATAAAAAGGTAAAAATCAATTCGATACAGCTCGTACTATATTTTTCAGTTGGAGCTAAATTACTCGGTTCTTTTCTATTTTTCGATAGTAATTTTTCTATCTTCGAGTTTTTTTCTATTTGTCAGTTATTTGATGCAATTATTTTTCAAAGTTTTTGTGATAATGCTTAATTATTATTTATTGAACAATTTATCAAAATTTACTAAAGAAATTACTATTATTTTTTTCTCTGGGACTAGATTTTTCTCGAAATCACAACAATAGACTACAATAATTATTAATTAATTGTACTACACCCTTATAATTTAATTGTTGCGAGGTAAGATGGCTAATAAGGTGTCTATTATAAGAAAACTAAATTTCCATTACTCGAGACTTTTCGACCCTTCAAAGGTCATCTTCAGTCAAATTTATTCTACAAATAAAAAAACTATATCAAGTTAGATTTTGGAATTGTTAAATTGATTTGATGTATATTTGTTNAAACATAAAATACAAAATTGGTTTTCTAAAAAATCGGTATCATTGGATTTAAATTCCTGGAAGAGAATGTATTGTTTTCGCGCTGATTTAGTAAACATATTTATTTGGGCTAATCATATATATTAGTGCAACAACATCGCATTTAGATGACAATAGGTTCTTTCAAATATATTATATATTATTTCGTATATAAAATGTCGGTCCGATACAACTCAGACAAACTTTCTCATTAACAAGTTTATTATTACTTAGCCCAGTGTTTTCCATTTCTTAGTTTTCGTTGGTAAATTTAATTATTTATTAAACATTTCAACGAAATTTATCATAAAAATAACTTCTCTTCGGCGGGGAATCGAATCCGGTCTCTCTCCATCCGTGTTTAAAGCTATTATGACAGGAATTAGATTTTTCCCGAGAAACCGGTGTATATCGTCACATTTTTGATTTTCGTCGGAACCGTTTTTGCATTTTTTTTTTTTTTTTTTTTACTTATGTTATTTTTTTCTTCTTTGCCTTGAGTTTATTTTATAGAGGTTTAAAGTAAATTGTACGTATGAGCTCTCTAATCATTACCTTCTGGGGTTAAATATGGTGCATCTTTTATAATACCACTTATTATAGACCCTATGTCTTAATTAAAATGCTTGGCATATTGGCAAGCATTTATTATATCGGATTCAAGTACTAAAAAGAGATATTGAACAAGTTTGGCCTTATAGTCTACTTTATATTTAGGTAAAGTAAATTCAACTTTATACTTTGATTTGGACGAACATTTTTAAAAAATACTGGAAGAGTTTTCATTTATGTCAGGGACAGATGTTGTAACCTTAAAGTACGGTGCATTCCAATAGTAAAGTAATAGCCAGTAATGTTATATGGATGCGAAACTTGGAGCCTGACAAATAGAAATATAAAGCGTATGTGAGTTTCTGTCAGAAGAATAGAGAGAAGTATGCTACGAATAATGAGGAAAGAGAGGAGATCGAACAGATGGATTAGAAATTAGAGAACAAACTGGCATGGAGGGCATAGGTTGGACAATCATCAGTAGAAAATGGAGATGGGCTGGACATCAAGTCAGAACGTCAGACGGGTCTTGGTCAAGAAGTATCCTGGATTGGTGTCCCAGGGAATACACCAGGAGAAAAGGAAGATGGAAAAGAAAATGGGAACACGAAATGAAGCTATGCTGTGGTGAAGAAACTTGGAAGAGTGTGGCATGGGAAAGGCAGGAGTGGAGAAGAATGGAGGAAGTGTACTTAAATGATTTAACTTATTTGTAATCACAACTCATTTATAGTTTGAATAATTATATTATATCACACAGTTTTCAAATCAAAAACAAATACAAAAATACAACTGACATTTTTGACAGTTTAAACAATAACAAATAATAAAACAAAAGTAACCATATTTCACTAAACACCTTCCCCTTTAGTCCTAAACCCTTCTGGGCCGTATAAAGCTTGAGTTTCGTCGGTATGTCTGTCCTGACTCAGTCTTAACTAAATATGATCTGGGAGCCCCTACTGCATTGAGAATTATGCCTGGTTCCCAGTACTTAGTCTTAACATTTTGAATGTAAATCGTCTGTCTCTGACAAGATCTAGTCTCCTGTTTGGTCTTCTTGTCGTAATTTCTTTTTTGACAGTCTGCTATTCTTGATTGCAGTTTCTACTTGTTCAGGAACTGGCTTACTGGTTAAGTGGTCAGACGGAATGGGTATTTTTGACCTCAGAACCCTACCCATTAATAATTGGGCCGGGGAAGAGCCTAGGCCAGCGACAACGCTGTTTCTGTAATTGAGGAGGCTTAAATTAATGTCGACATCGGATTCCAACGAGGTTTTGATCATTTTCTTGGCTATTCCTACCCCCTTCTCAGCCAGTCCGTTGGCCTGCGGATAGTTTGGGCTGGTAGTTTGTATTCTAAAATCCCATTGTTTGCTGAATTCTTTCATTTCATAGGAATTAAACGGCATGTTGTCTGCAACTAGGATTTGCGGAATTCCTAATCTGGAAAAGATTTGAATCAGGGCATTTTTTACAGATGTACTCGTCTTGCTATTAATTTTAATTATTTCCAACCACCGAGAATAGTAATCGACCAACACTAAATAATTTTTTCCTGCCCACTCG
>KZ651612.1:297665-333033 GCA_001010745.2 Gerris buenoi | reverse complement strand
TGCTGTGTTTACATGTTTTATTTTTAGAGGTATTGGAAAATCTAAACTTTGCTGTGTTTACATGTTTTATTTTTAGAGGTAGAGGAAAATCTAAACTTTGCTGTGTTTACATGTTTTATTTTTAGAGGTAGAGGAAAATCTAAACTTTGCTGTGTTTACATGTTTTATTTTTAGAGGTAGAGGAAAATCTAAACTTTGCTGTGTTTACATTTTTTATTTTTAGAGGTAGAGGGAAATCTAAACTTTGATTTGTTTACATGTTTTATTTTTATAGGTAGAGGAAAATCTAAACTTTGCTGTGTTCACAATTTTTATTTTTAGAGGTAGTTAGAGGAAAATCATATTGGCCTCAGACACGAGTATACTTTGTTTTTGCCAATAAAGTAGGAAACTCATAGAGAACATTTATACATTGACAGGTATTTATTTGAATGGTAGTTGAGAACACCATATCATGTAAATTGCTCCTTGTTACAGAGCACCTACTGCTCCTACAACTACTAATACTGCCTTCACTTAGTAAACCTACCTGTAATTCTAGTTGTTGATCTATTGGAAAAGCTAAGGATGTAATTGTTTGTATGGTTAGACCTTGGAATAGAAATATAATTCTCCTGTAAGGACGTGAGAAGGACATGAAGCTTCCTCCACCTACATGGTAATCTCCTTTACTGTATTCTAACGTAATCAAACTCAACACAGCTCAGTTAAGTTTGTTGTTTAAAGAAACAATAAAATGTATTGCAGTCTAGTTTTTATCTCTTTAGTTGGTAATATTAGTCAATGGTGTAACGGATCTGACAGTTAAACCCGCCTTTATTATTCCAATGCCACTCCGGTTTAACTGCGCTCTTCCAATCTTAAGTTTACGAAAAATGAATCGGAGACGGAATGGATGATCGGAACTCTAATCGTCCATTGAAAGCAGAAGTTAGTTACACTTTCAAAATGGTGGCAGGTATCAAAACAATATTCAGTGGAAATGTTTGGTTCATAAGGTATGATTGGTGCAAATTTAAACTCGCAAACGAAAATCTTTTCTTTTTTTTACGAATCATCTTTTTTTCTTTCTTTACGACAACCAAATTAGATAATGATGTCACAATTTTATGATTATCCAGTCGGCACAACTACATGTTAAGTTTCAACTCTCTAGCTTAATAATTGTGGGAGTTATGCAAGACACAGACAGACATCCAGCTAAATACCACTCAAATGATCTTAAAAACAACTAAAACTGATAATTCCGTTAACATCTCGGTTACGATTTCTTTTTTTCTTGCCTCTTTTTTCCACTTGCCAACTCCGACATTTTTATTTTGTTTGAAGAATTGGTACTTGTACAAATTACTCAAAATTTTGCTCCCAAATCTCTCGTGAATGAATTCATAATACGTGAGGTCCAATAAATTATTTTAGGTAAGCGATCAAGTTTATCGATTGCTTAGTTTACTTTACATGTCTTCATTACTTATCAGTGGATCCCCGATTTTCCAACATCGGTGGTCTTCCAGCCCAGCCAAGAAGTTTATCGATTGAAAGTACTATAAAGAATGTGAGTGTGTTGATCAATTGCAGGGTCGGAGCGTGAAACCTTGACTGAACTGAGGGTGCAGTCCGATACTCCGACTGTTAAACCGTTTTAGTAGAAATGTCAACCCTTGCACGGACTTACTGCAGATATATAATATCACCTTTATACTTGACATTATTAAGCACTAATATCAAGTAACCGTGATAACTCCAACTTTCAACTATCACTAATGATAAATTACTGACCTCGACCAAAAAAAAAAAAAAAATGGAAATGAAAGGCAGAGAAAAATTGTAACTGATATTTCTTGTACAATATGTCATTATATCTAGCTCAAACTGTAATTATTTTATCTTTTATTATATCTGCGAGACCTACTTTTACATATCCTTGCAGATTTGAACCAATATTTCCTCAAATATTTAGTTGATGATGTATGTAAATAAGAGCTGTATTATATTATTGATAAGCTGTCATGGTAAATCACTTAATAAATCTTTTCTAGTCCAAAAAATGATGGGTCTTTTATCAAAAATTAAGAATAGAAAAAGTTTAACAGGCAGATCTCCTCCCGTTAGTTGTTCGTCATCAGTCAACATTAAATCTGATTCCAGCGCTGGTGCTACAGTTTTCGCCGCCGCTGTCAAGATTGTTTTTTTACGTCATTGTAAAAATAAGAAAACAAAATGTAATTTCCATGGATGGAATGAATGAGANTATGTACATATTTTAATCAAATAAATGAATATAATATAATGCCTTTCTCTTTCTTAATTATAACCCAATCAATGTTAAATTTTATTTCTTTTAAATACTGTTAAAAAAATAATTGTTAACAGATCTAAGTGTCCTGATCCTATTTCTATTCAAGTTAATGTAAAAATGTATTTTAATTAAAATAAAAAAAATAACCTTCTTTTTCTCTCTCAAAGTAGTATTAGAGTATTTTTTAGGACCTGTAATTAAATAATGCCGCTAAGTGAAGATTACAGTAAGAAGGGATTTGATTGGTTGGAGGAAGGTAGCTGTCGAGAAGTGGAAGGTAGCTGAAGAAGGTACCTGTTTGTTGTTATCGAAGGTTCATGCTTCGAACTAAGCAACACCCTTGACCTCAGATTAGATCTCGTGTCAGATTGGAACGGCTCCGGAGCTGCAGGAGGTGGTTCCTTGGTCCCTTGTAACGAACACGTGTTCACTCCAACAGCGATTAATTCGATGAAGGTTTTAATGTATCGTGTAGTTTGGGAACATGGAAACGCTGGTTTGTTCTTGACAGAGCGTGTTCGGACCGTCCTACCCAATATCCTTACAACTTCCCTTGGGTTCCAAACATTCTTCTAACACCTAACGCTTCCTCCTAATTGATATCGGATCTTAGTCTTTCAAACCAAAACCATATTGGATTGGCGCCTCGTGAACTTTTAACAGTGAACCTTACTAAGGCTATGGCTACATTATGGAAATTTTTGGATGTGTTCGACCGAACAATCAAATAAATACATTGAATGTTATATGAGTGTTTAGCAACCGCGTACATACGAACACATCCTACCAAGTTTATGGTTTAAATATGTATGTTTGATTTTTCCATGTGTGTTTTGATGATTATTTGGTGCAACTATAATCTTGTTTACAGTTTTTGGACTATTTAAGTATAATGGATGTCGAAAAACTAATCAGTGTGGTGTTTTACTAAACACTAACAACAATAATATTACACATCAACGATATTTTTAATAATTTTTTGAGGGACATGAAATACACATTCACATTCTAAAATACACTTAAAATATTTATCAATTTTGGAACACGGTTTGGTGCTCCCTTTTTATCGTCCCTTGCAGCAAAACCAATCAACATTAATGAAAGACTTTCAAGAAAATAAATCATCTACGACATCCATTTTCACTTGTTGATAGAAGAAAACTGGTGGTCAGAATACCATCAGCGTACTACCAAGCGTACCCATTTTACCACTATACGTTTTTACAACTAAATAGGAATTATTCGGCCCAACATTTTTCCTCCGCGAATATGCATTCTCATTAGTAGCGCAAGTCTAAAAATAATTCGGAACAAAAATGCTTCTAAAAATCCGTGGTGCAACAGTTTGGATTTACCAAATGGTTTATACGATTACATCTAGTGGATTAAACGGGGTCGTTGATTAGCTTTTAAAGTAGTATAAAAATGTTAGTAGGATTGTAATATTTATCTTAGGAGTAATAAATAATTGTTAGGATAATTAATTTGTAAATTTTAAAATACAGAAATTTTCATTCCAAATTACCTGGTTTACATGGGTCAAGAGAAAAACGGAGAATGAACGGGATGCTTCATCGATATTCATTCTGTTGCGATAATAATCAGACATGTAGCAAGAGTGCCGCTATCGTCCGTCACTGGAAAAAAAAATACAAAACAAACAATATAAGTGACAATGAAATTAAAGAGACGGCACATCTCGCCGTTTAATTTCAATACCTCAATCTTTCCTCTTCTCATCTGTTCCACCACAAATTGTGATAAGATTATAATATTGATAAGTATATGATGATTTAACCAGTTAATGATATGTTAATAAATGGAAAATCTTTTAAGTATGGGAGTGAGGATAAAGTAACTTTAAAATAAATAAGTTAAAAGATATTTGGTTCTAAACAATTTTTTTTTTTTTGGACGGGCATGGGCACTCCAAGATTTCGAGCTAAAATCTGTCTTCTAACTTGTAAATTTGAATTTTTTTTAAATCACACCTGCTATAAAAAATAAAATTATTGATAGTTGTATTTTATCTTGAGGTCCTCTGATTCCAATTAAGTTTTTGTTTTGTTTTTTCTAAGTCTGTCTGTTGTTGTCTTCTGTAGTTATAGTCCGAGCAGACGCGTGGAGCCTACAATACTGAGCCGAAAATTGGGTGAAAATTTGGAAATCGTATAAATGTATAAAGATATGTGTGATAACTTTTATTAGATGATAACATGATAATAATAATTCATTTTATGATAATACTATGTTTGGGTTTGTCGGACAAACTGTTTAACTAATGTGAGCAAAATGAACCGGTTTCTTTTATATTCCAAAGTTCTGTTTCTACGAAGAAATTTAACAAAATTAGTTTTGGGAAAGTTTTCCTTTTTTTAAAAAATAGTGTTGGTATAGACTGAATATATTCGTGTCCTTAAATAATCAAGAGTTAACATTAATTATTTCGTTCTTTGGTCCCCTCTGAATTCAATTAAAGAAAAAGGGTTAATTTATTTTTTTAAATCGTTCTAAAACACGAAAAGGATGTAGTTTTTGGAGCGTCATCAAGTTGGTTGGAAGTGCGGAAGTGGACAAGAAATCTGTTGGATGTCCAGAATAATTAGAAAGAAATGAAAACAGGACAAGTGAAAGGAATCGTAGCTCAACAGAAGTCCTTTTAACTAATAAGATCCTTGATAGCATTACCATGTCAAGAGTTACTTTAAACAGTTGCTCAAGTTGTACTTCTACTTACAGTTCAACAGTTAAGATCTGACGTTAGTTTCTCTGTCAATCTGATGGCCTTGTTGTCTATTGCTTGTATCTTTAGTTCATCGAGTGTCCTCCTGTTTTAGGTTTTGCTTTTTCAATAGCTAAATCCTTCTTCTTTAAGTCAGTGGCGGCCACATACACGGTGTATCAGTCAGGTAAACCTATGTGGGTTTACCTCTCGGGTGTGCTGTCAGGTGAGCCTTTACAGGTTTACCTTTCAGGTGTGATGTCAGGTGAATCTTTACAGGTTTACCTCTAGGGTGTGCTGTCAGTTGAATCTTTACAGGCTTACCTCTCGGGTGTGCTGTCAGGTGAATCTTTACAGGTTTACCTCTCGGGTGTGCTGTCAGGTGAATCTTTACAGGTTTACCTCTCGGGTGTGCTGTCAGGTGAATCTTTAAAGGTTTACCTCTCGGGAATACGTATCAGTGGTGAACCTACATAGGTAGTAAATAATGAAACTAAACTATTGAATTTATCAAGACTATTGTATTATTATTAATCCTACTCTAAAACATACTTAATTATTTGTTAAAAATAATATTATAAATATAAAGTAAATTTGCATGAATAATGTAAAATATTACAATATGCTAACGATCTAATAAAAATAAATGATTATAAGATTCATTTATAAATGAATATAAGATAAAATATATGTATGTATTTATGTTACAAGTATTATTATGTTTATAATTTCTATGTTTTAGAGAGTAGAATGTTTATTGTTTATGTATATTGCCTAGGTTGTTTATGTTTATTGCTTCTTAGCAATATATGGATTATTATTATTATTAAGTCAAAGTGAATTTAGTTCAAACAGACCGAATTACTTTTTTTATTGTCAAACTAAGCCTAGTATCTAAGCCAAATTACATTTAGCATTATTCAATTTTTACTTATTATATTTTATATAATGTATATTTTATGTTTGTAAAATCTACATCCAATCTACATACGTCCAATTTACTAAAGAGAATGATATCAAGTATTTCAAACCTGTTTATCTTTAATTTTAGCTACAATATGTGTTTTTGAATTTATTTGACAACTATACCCAAGTTAAAAATGTCAGCTATTCCAAAAAGACAATCTCGATTGCTTCCAATTCTAAAACTGAATGAATCTTATTTTCCCATCACCAGAAATGCATTTTATTCAAANAGTTTTTGTGAGATTTGCCAGTCTCCAAGAGTTTTTGTAGGAAAATAGTGAGCGTTCAAAGAATTTCAGAAATTTTATTTTTTATAATTTTTGAACGTTTGAACGGGTTTTTCTGTGTTAAGTTAATAATTTCCAAAAATAAAAATGCTTCAGTTTTATAGAAAATTTAACGCTGATTTTGAAAATATGGTAAAAAATTTAAAATAATTTACTTATTTTGAGCGAAAAACGTTTTAAAATTTCTTTAAAAAATCATATCTTGGCAACGGATTGAGATAGAAAAGTGAGCTTGGTGGAGTTTTGCTCCATTTTGGATCTAGTTTTACCAAATTTTTTTTTTCGGTTTAGGTCGGTAACACCCTGTATATTATATACTGGTCAAAATCTATTAAGGCTTAAACTTAATAGCCAATGTTATTTTTTTAAACATAGAAGGATATTTTTTAAAATTGACTCATTTAGATATTTTTCTGGATGTTTTACAAATTTAGTCATTACTCCTGGTGTATTTGGTATTATTTCTAAAAGCCATTTTTTTAAAAAATATTTCTAAGTACCTAACTATTTCCTTTATTTTCATGTAAAAATATGCATAAAAGACAACTTTTGAACTACATTAACAAATCCTTTTTATAGAGCCGAAACTCCACTAAGAAAACTTTTACCAAGAAATATACTTTTGTGGTTTAAATTAAATGATAATTATATGTTCTAATGTTAAATTGGAAATATTCATTTTAATGATAGTGGAATAGTGGTAGTACAGTGAGTACCTATGTACTAAAGATACTGTAATAGTACAATTGCACCATTATTAAATCATTTTTTTTTTTTTATTAATTAAAAAAATATTATTGATAAGTTCATTACGAGAATATTATCAGTAGAACCAACTATTTTACAACTTAAATTAAAGTACTCTAGAGGCTTTCCAATTTAATTATATTATTAATTAACCAAGTATTAATTTTTTTAAGAAATTAAATATTAATTATATTTATCTTTAAATTATTCTTTTCATTTCATTAAATTTATACGTAATGAAGAAAATTCAGTTTTCATGAATGAGACTCCGTTTATAACCTCTCAGACAGTACAATAATTAGACGTAAGTTTTACAAACGTTTCTGTGAGCCGATAAGTCATTTTACTTTCGAACAATGTTTAGAATATATTTATTTGGAATAAATTTGGAAATACAGGGTGTTACCGACCTAAACCGAAAATTTTTTTGGGTGAAACTAGATCCAAAATGGAGCAAAACTCCACCAAGCTCACTTTTCCATCTCAATCCGTTGCCGAGATATGATTTTTTAAAGAATTTAAAAAAAAAAAAAAAAAAAACGTTTTTCGCTAATAAAACCGAAAAATCCGCAGCTATTTTTTAAAATGGAAATTTATTACATAACACTTTAATAAAATAACAATTTTGGATACGGACAATTAGTTAAGACATATAGAAGTGGTAACACTTTTAAACCACTTTTATATGTCTTAACTAATTGTCCGTATCAAAAATTGTTATTTTATTAAAGTATTTTATGTAATAAATTTCCATTTTAAAAAATAGCTGCGGAATTTTCTCGTTCCATCCAAGCATTTTGGTAGGCACCTGCTAAAAGTTTAAGTGCATAAGGTGACGTTTTTTTGCATTCAAACTTAAATTTCTCCATCAAATCGATACGGAATCACAATGTTATTTATATTCCAAAAAGACAATCTCGATTGCTTCCAATTCTAAAACTGAATGAATCTTATTTTCCCATCACCAGAAATGCATTTTATTCAAACATCTTGTAATCAAATATAAAATGTTTGTATTAGATCAGCCTTTAAAAAAGATATATTACATTGTAATTGATATGCAAATTGCATTATATCAAAGTACATTGGTTTGTCTCATTAGCTAGTTAATTAATGGTTATTGTTCTCAAATAATTAAACCATCGTTTAATTGAACATTTTTGAAATAATTAATCATATTAACGACTTGATCAATTAGATACTTTGTTCAAATAAGTGGACGTGCACTTGCAGTAATGAGTATATAAGCTCGAGTTATCGCTTGATAAGTTATCATTCCTCAGTGGTGAGCCATCTACAATAACAGGTAAGTAATACCAATTTAATTAAACGGGGTCGTTGATTAGCTTTTAAAGTAGTATAAAAATGTTAGTAGGATTGTAATATTTATCTTAGGAGTAATAAATAATTGTTAGGATAANCCTCAAATCTAGCTAAACTAAACATCAGCAAATATGTTTTCAACACTTCAACATCAACCTCCAAACCCGACAAGCACAAAAAAATAATCTGCCAATAGAGTAGCACATAGCTTCCTCGTGTCCTATTACATACTTAAATGATTTATTAATTATTGTGCAACACCCTTATAATTTAATACTTGCGAGGTCAGATGGATAATAAGGTGCCTATTATATGAGAAAACTTTTCTGAGTTTTCTTTTAAAATAGACACCTTATTAGCCATCTGACCTCGCAATTATTTAATGATTTTATGCTTTCACAATCTATTATTGTCAACTATATTTGATTTCCACCGTTTTTACATGAATTAAGGTATCAATTTATTAAAATTGAAAGTGGGCAAACAGCTAAAATTATATGGGACTTTGTACTTTAAACAAACCATCCAAATTTCATAAAAATCAGGTAGGTACTTTTAAAGATGTAGATGTAAATGAATAATTGTGCGCACATGGAGAAAAAATGGACGCAGAAGGTTAAAACGTATATGGGACTAACAATGGGCTGATTCTGACCTGCCGTCCAATTTTCATTCAAATCAGACGAATAGTGTTAAGATGTAATGGTTCGCTAAAATTAAGCTACAGACCGATAGAAAGACACGGACACAAAAATCATCGATGTTTCTTCAGGTCAACATCGCTGTTGTCGAAACATCTTAACTCTAAACATCGATGTTGTCGAAACATCGTAACTCTAAACATCGATGTTGTCAAAACATCGATGAAGAGATTGATATTTTTTTTTTTAAAGTTGCAGACACAAACATTTAATGAGAACAATTTTAATTGTTTATTGATTTGATTGGTTGGAATTTGTATTAGACATAATAATGTTTCCATGTCTTTCTCATCTTGCATTTTTAAAAGTGTCATGTTAATGAGATCTGGATTGTTTTAGGAAATCATGCAGAAAGCTTCAGTGTTGGTACTCGCCCTTGGCCTGCTGTCTTACAGCTCAGCATTCATTGCTCCTATTGGGCAGATCGCCGGTGGTGGCGCACTCGACGCTAATGGACTTACTGGCGGCCTTGGCGGGAGTCTTGGAGGTGTGGGTAGTCTAGGTGGTGGTCTAGGACTAGGTTCGGACGGCATTACTGGTGGTATTACTGGCAACCTTGGCGGCCTTACTGGTGGTCTTACTGGTGGACTTGGTGGCGGAGTTGGCGGCCTTACTGGCGGTCTTGCTGGCAATCTCGGACTTGGCGCTTTAGGTGGGCTCTCCGGTGGTCTTACTGGCGGACTTGGTGGCTTTACTGGGTAGCCAGTAATTAGAAAGTCTAAACTTTGAACTTAAACCAATGTATATTTTGCAAAATTAAAAATATATAATTAAAACCAAAATTACTTTCTGCACTATTTTGTTTTTATTTTCTCTCTTTACCGTTAGATTGTCGATGTTGGACCAAGGTTTTCGAGGTGCTGCAAAAATGCAGTTTTTTAAAATGCCAATTTTTATATAATAGAAAATAGTGCAGCCCAATTGTTTTGTATGCTCTCTACAAAATACAATTTTGTAAATAATCTTTTGGAAATATTTTACAATAATTAATTTTAAGTACTTGCACGTACATTCTACATCTACATGCTTTTTAGACTTCAACTGTTTACTAGGATTGTGATAGCGTGTTAACATTTTATGTTTATCACTGGATATAGTTGAGCCATACTCAATTTACATACTACTAAACAGAAATACATCATTATTTAATTTATTAGCCTTCAAATGATGTAAACGGAAAAATTCAAAATATTAAAAAAAGAAGAAGAATGCAATGAAAAAAGTAAAATTTTATTTATGTCGAATAACTTTAATATTATTGTACATAAATATAGTATAAATTGAAATTTATGTATAAAAAATCACGAGTTAAATAGCGCCCATCGCTACAAACGCACTCGGTGATCCCCTGAGAGAAAGTAAAATAGATTGGACCATTAACTCCATATATCGCGACTGCACTCTATGACATTTTTTACTACAAGACCTTTCTAAGTATTAGTTGGAGGTGGCTGTTACTGATCTCCGCTGGTATTTATTCGAAAAAGCAGATCTATTGTCGTAAATCGATTTGCGTAATCTTAATTTTAAGTACTTGCACGTACATTCTACATCTACATGCTTTTTAGACTTCAACTGTTTACTAGGATTGTGATAGCGTGTTAACATGAAATAATCTATGTTTATCACTGGATATAGTTGAGCCATACTCAATTTACATACTACTAAACAGAAATACATCATTATTTAATTTATTAGCCTTCAAATGATGTAAACGGAAAAATTCAAAATATTAAAAAAAGAAGAAGAATGCAATGAAAAAAGTAAAATTTTATTTATGTCGAATAACTTTAATATTATTGTACATAAATATAGTATAAATTGAAATTTATGTATAAAAAATCACGAGTTAAATGGCGCCCATCGCTACAAACGCACTCGGTGATCCCCTGAGAGAAAGTAAAATAGATTGGACCATTAACTCCATATATCGCGACTGCACTCTATGACATTTTTTACTACAAGACCTTTCTAAGTATTAGTTGGAGGTGGCTGTTACTGATCTCCGCTGGTATTTATTCGAAAAAGCAGATCTATTGTCGTAAATCGATTTGCGTAATCTTATTTAGTAAAGACAAGATTAAGACAGTGGGTAAATGAACTATAGCTGCCTATGTAATAAGGTATCGATCCATGTTGATCAGTACAGTGTAAACATTATAAATAATATAGTCCTTTGTTTGTAAACATATTAAATTTTAAAACTGGATCTATTTCAATATAAAAGTATGTTGTGCAAGATGTGTGTGTTGAATATGGTGTGCATGCGTGACCGTGTAAACTTTATACGACCACGCATGAACACTGAATATCGTGTTTATGTAGACGCCCTGACACACACAAATATTTTCGGCGCCCAGCACACGAACCAGATGTTGGTTTTCTCGCGAAAATCATTAATATTAGCGGTGTACAGAATTTGCCTGTGGACGTGACATGGTGAATTTTTTGTGCATAGTTAAAATATCGGTATATATTTAATATAATATACCGATGACTACATTCCCAAGCAACGACGGAGCAAGGGCATACAGCGCGCACAACACAAATACCTACTAATTGAGTGTGTGTGGTAATTTTGCATCGAAAATATTTCCGCGTACAGCAAATTTAACAGACACACATTTTTATTGGTGTAGAGCCAGCATTAAGATTCATAATTAACTTAGAACTCAAAACTATATATGGTCAATTCTATTTTGTTCTTTTGCTCTCTTCGCCTTATCAGTTATACAGTTATCACGCATGCGCTTCTGAGACCAAGCCCTCAGTGCTGCTTTTCTTAAAGCGTTCTTTTGTGTAACGACTTCCTCAAGTTCGCGTCTTTGTTGTGAAGTTTTGTTTTTTGCCGCTTATTATTAATTCGTATGTAAATGAATCCGTCCTCTGCCGTTTAACCACTTTAATGCTGATATACCGCTGCCAAGTTCATTAGAAATAAAGCCGCTGTACATTCAATTTTATACACAATTGCGCTAACGTGCAAGTAGAAGGGCTAGATAATATTTAATGTCTCCTGTTATACCTAACAGCCAGGATTAGATATTAGATGGTAATGATTCCTCTGGAGGAGCCTTCCTATGTATTGCTTCTCATCGCGAATTAGATCTAGGCTTGCGTATGGGAGATCAGCATTATTCATTATACCTTAAATCTAGCTAAACTAAACATCAGCAAATATGTTTTCAACACTTCAACATCAACCTCCAAACCCGACAAGCACAAAAAAATAATCTGCCAATAGAGTAGCACATAGCTTCCTCGTGTCCTATTACATACTTAAATGATTTTTTAATTATTGTGCAACACCCTTATAATTTAATACTTGCGAGGTCAGATGGATAATAAGGTGCCTATTTTATGAGAAAACTTTTCTGAGTTTTCTTTTAAAATAGACACCTTATTAGCCATCTGACCTCGCAATTATTTAATGATTTTATGCTTTTACAATCTATTATTGTCAACTATATTTGATTTCCACCGTTTTTACATGAATTAAGGTATCAATTTATTAAAATTGAAAGTGGGCAAACAGCTAAAATTATATGGGACTTTGTACTTTAAACAAACCATCCAAATTTCATAAAAATCAGGTAGGTACTTTTAAAGATGTAGATGTAAATGAATAATTGTGCGCACATGGAGAAAAAATGGACGCAGAAGGTTAAAACGTATATGGGACTAACAATGGGCTGATTCTGACCTGCCGTCCAATTTTCATTCAAATCAGACGAATAGTGTTAAGATGTAATGGTTCGCTAAAATTAAGCTACAGACCGATAGAAAGACACGGACACAAAAATCATCGATGTTTCTTCAGGTCAACATCGCTGTTGTCGAAGCATCTTAACTCTAAACATCGATGTTGTCGAAACATCGTAACTCTAAACATCGATGTTGTCAAAACATCGATGCTGCTGAAACATCGTAACTCCAAACATCAATGTTTTCGATACATCGACATCAAAGTCCCAAACCCTACTCAAATCCCTTATCCAAATTTCCTCTCAATTATTCAATACCTTCAGGTCCTTCACTTTATGTCCTCTTTCATAGTTATCCTTTTGTTTCTTTTTTAGCTCTCAATTTCAATAAATAAATTTTCATTCTTCATCAAGAAGTGTTCCCTTTCTACTTCTCTGTAGATACCTAACCGTTTCCAGGCTATTTCCAAATAGGTATTTCTCCCTTCCAAAGTTTCCCTTGACAGATTTATTTTTTTCTCCGAGCTTACTAATTGTAACGGAAGGTATGTGATCGTCCTGAAGAACGAAAATTTATTGCCGAAAAAAAAAATTCCAAGACAGACATCCGTTTCAGACATCAGGAACATTCCGAATATTGTTCCGTGTCTGTCTGTCGGTTCTTTTATTTAATTTTCCACTTCTTTTATATTAAGTTAAGTCTGTCAGTATAATAACCGGATACGGCTGAAAATAATCTAGGTCTATCTGCGGGCTATTTCCTACAAACCATCCAAATTTTATGAAAATCAGATGAGTACTTTCAAATATATAGGTTTAAATAAATGTGCTGCCTAGAAAATCAACATTTTCCGCCATCTTAAACCCAGTTCTTTGAGTCAGCAAAATTAAAAAAAAAAATAAAACCGAAAAGTGGCCTGATCGAGTTTAAATTTGGCACGAATGTGCCTCACTGGATGACAATTAAATCCACTAAATTTAATTTTGATATTGGCTCCCATTTTGAAGTTAAGAAAGTGAAGAAACTTTAACGGTTATAACTCAAGTATAAATACGTTTTTAACATAGCCATATCGTTGGAACCGGTAAAAAATAAGGAAAGAACATAAAAAAAAACTATGATATTCCAGTAATTAGTTTAAAAGTTATAAGCGAACATAATTATTAATTAGTGGGTTACTTAAGTTTGTTTACATCTATCAAAATACCTCCAAAATTCAAATAATTAAATAAATGAACTAAAAATCATGTATAATTCTTTTGAAAAATTATAATAAACAGGAGAGGCCAATTTAGTGGCCTCCAAAGTCAGGAAAAGTTCCGAGGTACTCCGTCCCCGATTTTTTAAATAAATAATAATAATAATAAGGATGCTAAGATCTCAAGTATACCTTTTACCGCACGATCTGGGTGATATTAAAGTAACGACATTCAAAGTTTAAATTGGGCTCTGCAATATTTTTAACAATATGTAATATTGGTTATTATAAATAATTGTGTTAGGATCTGCAGTGTGACATGGTAAAAGTATTCGAAGCACTTCTTAAACCATGGTTCAAAATTTGGCTGTGACTGATGATGTTTGGGATATCAATGTTAGACTAATAATAATGTTTAGATAATTAGTAAATGTTTAGACTGGCTGCTCCCTCATTCCGTAAAAATTTTGGGTTGATCATTTAACATGACTTAAAATAAACAGCAAATAATAAAGAAAAACCAGGATGGGGATTTATTTTATATTTTTTATTTTTCCAAGTATACATTTTAAGTTAAGATGTTCGACATGGGATGTGGTAATTTCTTCATTTAGTAGCTGCTGGAAGAATAGTAAGTTTCGCTGTAGGAGGAGCCTGAACCTGAACCAGATCCGCTCATGGAGCCTGAACCTGAACCTGAACCGGATCCGCTCATTGAGCCTGATCCTGATCCGCTAGTGGAACCTGAACCTGATCCTGATCCGGAGACGGAACCGCCACTTGCTGCTCCTCCGTTATTACTTCCTCCTAACATACCGGCGACAGAATCGAAAACGGCGACATCCATGCCTCCCTTAGCAGCAGCGATATTGTTAACCAACTTTCCTGAGCTGTCTACGATGCCACCGATAGCTGCACCCATGGGCCCTGGAAGAATAGTGTTAACTGCAGTGGCGGCGTTCGAAAGGATACCATTGGCAAGGTTGCCGACATCTGCAGTTGTGCTTCCGAGTAACCTTCCGGCCTGACTGACAACGTTACTTGCGGTGCCGAAAGCTCCGTTAATACCTCCTCCGACGAGATTGGCGAGCGCGAGATTGCCAGTAAGACCACCGGTAAGGCCACCGGCAAGCCCACCTACACCACCACCAAGACCGCCAAGTCCACCTAGACCACCGCCAAGACCACCAAGTCCACCGAGTCCACCGGTAAGACCGCCAGTAAGGCCTCCAAATCCACCAGTAAGGCCACCGCCTAGGCCCCCAGTAAGTCCATTAGAGCCGAATACACCACCACCGGCGATTTGGCCGACAGGAACAATGAATGCTGAGCTGTAGGACAGCAGGCCAAGGGTGAGTAAAAACACTGAAGCTTTCTGCATGATTTCCTGAAACAATTAGATCACATTAACATGACACTTTTAAATCTGGTAGATGTAAAATATTAATGGAAATATTAAAAAATTTAAAATTCAAATTTGGTCCAACCAATCCTACTATAATTAATAATAAATAATAAATAACAATACCAATTAAAATCGACTACATTTTAACTGGATTGACTAAAAACTAAATAGTGTTTGTGAAATATTGTAGTGTACCTCAGTTTTAATAAAGTAAAAACAAATGTAGGTTATGCTTAAGTAAAAACATTAAAAGCAATTAGTTTACTTTACTATCAATCTAATTTAAGCTTCAAATTAGTAGCTTCTACTGTTAAAAAATGATCGTGTATGAGACGACGATATCTTCAAAAATGATGCTTTTTTGGAATATTATTTTGAGAAAAATCATTATTAATGAAATATTTTTTTAAGCAGGAATTTTCTATTGGCTACAAATCTTTTTCGTAGTCTTCACCAATGAAAAGCTATTTACGAAGCAGACATTTTAAAATTTGGAATTTATTGTTATAGACTCAATATCCAATTAACCAATGTAAAATAGCAAAATGATTCAGTTTTTACTGATAAATCGGATTCCATGGTCGCAGACCGATTTGAAAATTGTTTAAAATATGTTATTTATAAAATGTTTAGTTCGACAAATAACAGTTAAATGAAATTATATATAAAATGTATTAATTTGTTAATCATCAATGAATTAAATCCATATTAAAATGAATCAATAAATGGTTCTCTGAAATACTGTTCATTATAAAATAAGGAATAGGTAATCCACAAGTGTACCTTTCCTTTCCCGTTAAACTTAATTTTCATCTATGTACACAATTTCCAACAAAACAAAAAAAAATAATATAGTTATTATTTTTTCACTTATCGTTTCAGTTATTTCGTACAATTAAGAAATTTACTTAGTTGATATACTCTTTTTTCATTTACTTAGGTAATATGATTTAAATTACGAGTAGTATTGCTTACCTGTTATTGTAGCTGGATCACCACTGAAGAATTGATAACTTATCTGGCGATAACTCGAGCTTATATACTCATTACTACGCGTCCACTTATTTGAACAAACTATCTAATTATTCTAGACATTACTGTGATTAATTACTTCAAAATGTTTAACTACTAGATAATTTAATTATTTTGCTACAATCAGTGTTTTGCTACAGAAGAAAACAAAAAATTAACATACTCTTTATGACGAAAAACAAATAATCCAACAACTATAAACACAAATAATTAACTAGCTAATGAGATAAATTAATAACCTTCAATAGAATTAAATTTGCATATTAATTAAAATATAATGCAATTTATTTCAAACGCTGATTGGCAACAAAAATTATAGAATTTGATTAATTTTTTTTGGAATACTTAATTAATATGCATTACTGTATTGGAAAAAATAAAAGTCATTCAGTTTTAGATTTCGAAACAATCAAGATTGTCATTTTGAAATAGTTAGAATTTAAATTTTGAGCGTATTTCTCAAAAGATATCCGTGGGAATTAAAAAAGCAAAGAGCAATATTGTTTTTTTTTTTACTGCTGAACAACAAAATTGCTAAAATTGAATAGTTTCAAATCCTTGCGATGTTTATCATTTGTGAACTGGACGTGGAATTTACAACTTTAATTTTATAAATCTAAGAACTATAATTTTATAAAACTAAAGACACTAACAGTCTCTCTATGTAAATTGGAAATATGTATTTTATTATTGCCAAAGCAGTTTTAAGCCATCAAAAGGCCATCATCGTTGGGTTTAGCTATCGGTGGCATATGGCTCAGGAAAGTTGGTTAACAATATCGCTGCTGCTAAGGGAGGCATGGATGTCGCCGTTTTCGACTCTGTCACCGTATGTTAGGAGGAAATAATAACGGAAGAGCAGCAAGTGGCGGTTCCGTCTCCGGATCAGGACCAGGTTCAGGTTCCATTAGTGGATTCGGTTCTGGATCAGGTTCAGGTTCCATGATCGGATCCAGTTCAGGTTCAGGATCCATGAGCGGATCTGGTTAAGGTTCAGGCTCCTACAGTGAAAGGTATTATTCTTTCAGTAGCCCTTAAATGAAGACACAAGGTCATCTATTTTCTAACATTTTAATTTAAAACAATGTACATTTTGATCAAAATAAATATTCATCCTTGTTTTCCTATATTATATGCTGTATATTAAACTTCAAATGGTCAACACGAAGAATGAGCCATTCTACACATCTACTCGATGTGCTTATTTGCTATTTATATTACTCTTTTTGAGTAATAATCACAACATTTTTACCGAAAGAGGGATCAGGCTTTCTCCTCATCTAGTCGATGTGCTAAAACTGCGTTAACAATGCCTCACTTGTCTTGGTCCATCATCAATCAGAGCCAAATGTTTCAAAGTTTGGACCATGGTTTATGATGTGCTGCGAATACGTTAACCATTCCAAACCAAAGATACTCATCCAATTATATTAGTAAACCAATATTATATAATCATAAAAAATATTCAGAGCCCAAGTCAACTGCTAAAGTTGGGGCTGGGAATAGCGTTCAGATCGTGCAATTTTTTAGAACTTTGCATCCTTTGGGAAACAATATTTAATTAAATTCAAATAATGGAAGGGAGACAGAACAGAGATATACCTATGTATTTAGCCTCCAGCATTCGCACCACTGATCTTAGTATTAATTATTGGTTCAATGTTCAATGTTTTACCTATATTCTCTAATTTAAAATTTAAAACATTTCCAAAATAATGCCTAGTAGAAGTAGTAGTAATCTATTACTTCCTACTAGAACGGGTAGGACGAACCACTGAACCACTTGTTGACTTTTATTTCGAATCTTGCAATTAGGACATCTTTTAAGCCTATTTTACACCCCGTGGTGGAGAATTCCAGCTACTTCACACATCATACATTTGTAAAAAAAAAAAATAATAGTAATGCCTAAATCTCTTGTACAATAAATAAATAAGTATAAATTGTTTATACTGCAGTCAAATGTGATACAACTTGTCTAGCCTGATTCTAAACTTTTGAGAGTAAAGGTGGTAGAAGTAAAAGGTTGTATCATTGGAGAAAGAGAGAGAGGATTCATTGAAGAGTTAGTAAATCAATGAGAAGCCGTTGGTTTCCAGAGGTCGGTCTTTAACTTGGTAACGCAATGCTGAGTTATTACCGTCCCACCGCCAGAGTGAGCGGAGGGTCATCAGGTCAAGGTATAAGCTACATGCTCTCATCCATTCTGTTCAGCAGTATACTCTCATCCATTTCGTTCAGCAGTATACTCTCATCCATTTTGTTCAGCAGCATTCTTTTATCCATTTTGTTCAGCAGTATACTCTCATCTATTTCGTTCAGCACAAAATTATCCATTCCTTTCTGCTTCTGCGCATCAAATATTGTACTAAAACAACAGACTTTTATTTTATAAGAACATTATTTGTCAAATTAAGTAATTATTTTATTGTCTTTCTCTTCTATAGGCTTTCCTGAGCATATAAATATAGAAGGGCGTAGGGGTAGGGGAGACTAAAGCAGTTATACTGTACATATTTACAAAATATTAGGTATGATCTTCATTGACGCTCTTCAATCAAGATCATCTTAAAGAATAACCTAAAATGATATCGAGTTTTTTTTATGTGGTGACACAATCCATACAATTATACTATATACACTTTAGATTTTAGATAGTTTGAACGTTATTCCTTATGTAATAAATTTGCAAAAATCACTTATACGCTAAATATATCAGTTTTTAACATTTCTGTANTTCCCACTTAACTCACCGAGTAACAGAAGATTCATACTTAACCCACCGAGTAACAGAAGATTCACACTTAACTCACCGAGTAACAGAAGATTCACACTTAACCCACCGAGTAATAGAAGATTCACACTTAACTCACCGAGTAAAAGAAGATTCACACTTAACCCACCGAGTAACAGAAGATTCACACTTACTTCCCCGATTTTAACTAAACTTCACACTTAACTCACCGAGTTTAACTATAAAAATTTACACTTAACACCGATTTAAAATAAAACCCATACTTAACTCACTGAGTTTAACTTTAACTGCCCACTTTACTCACCGAGTTTAACTAAAGATTCACACTTAATTCACTGAGTTTAACTAAACTTCATACTTAACTCACCGAGTTTGAATCATGTTTCGAACTATTAATCAAGTCTCTCTGCTTATCAAGTTATTGCGTTGTTGTGTGCAATTGTATTTGAATTGTATCATTATGGATATTGAAGATAGATGTTTATATTTTGTATTCATTTTACGTATAAAATATTGTTTTGGAGTTTAAAGTGTTTAGAGTTTTGTTTATTATACTTTCATTCTTACATTGCCGAACTGTAAGAATTAATCGTTTGAATCAAGTGCTAATAAAAATAGTATTTTTTTACCCAGATTTTGCGTAAAAAAAAAAAAATAAAATAATATGAGTTTTTCATGGTCATATACCGCAAAATCTAAGATTTTATGATAACTATTTGAATTATTGACATGCAATAAATTTGATAAGATGAGAATTTTGAGGAAAATACAAAATTACAGCTTTTACTTCTTATGTAATTTTCGCTAACCTTAATTTTTCTTTTGCTGAGATTTTAGATATAGGTTAAGTTGGTGATTATCAGTAAATAGATAAAACTTTAATTCTGTCATTGATCTTTATTTAGTCTGAGTAAGTTCTACAATATCTCTGTAAATTATGTTTACCTTATCACAAGTTCGAGATGTTGAACAACTAAATGCTTACTATAATTTTATAAGCTCTGAAAAAACCAACTTACTCATCAAATAGTAACTTGTTTTCTTTGGAAGTATGTATCATCAATATTCTCTCGAATGTGAAAAAAATAAAGAAACTTAAATAATTAGCTTATCTTTATACTTGATCAAACAGCTTAATGATACACATCCTAAGTTAGAATAACATCACACAAAGGAAATAACACAACAGTACGACCAACAAAACTCAGGAAAAACAATAAATTACACTTTAAGTATATACAAAAAACAGTTCAGTTTTAACCCTCATCAACATAGTGACGAGTTAAACTTCTAAACAAAGATCTATCTTAACTCTGTTCACTATTTTTATTCCTGGTCACTGTTTTTTTTTGTGTTTAATGAGTACTTAACAAATAAATCAGACATGGAAATAAAATGGGAGATGTACAAGAGTATGTAATTGGTTTTATTTTTGTTGTGTTTTACAGTAAAGAGTTTGGTTTTTGTTGATTAGTTGTTAGTTAGGTTCTTTTGAGTGGGAACGAGTACGTCTAAGGATTATCCACTATTGTTCTGTTATTTCCCAAGTTTAAATACTTGCTTTGTTTTGTTTTTTGTAAGAGTGAGAAAAGAAGTAAAACAAAACAGGAAAAGAACACATGATAAAATACAAATTTGCATTTTTTGTTCTTTTAAAAGAATAAAAGGCAATGAATGATCCTCAAGGTTAGTTATTTTAGAAGTAAACAAAAGTTTTAAGTAGAAAATGCCGCTAACACAAAAAATAAGGCTGCATTGTTATGTGCTCTACAACAATTTTTTTTTTTTGTATAGATACTATTATACAAATAAAAAATAATTTTGCACCCGAACTTACCGTAGGAAACGATAGCATTGTGATCATTCTGAAGAACGACAATATTTTTCCGAATTTAAAAATTACAAAACAGAAATCAACATTTAGGTAGAGTCAGATGCAGCAGCTGTAGTCTGTAGTCTTATATTAGAAGAAGCTGATAAAAGATGTGAGATTAGAAAAAGCAAGTGCAAGTTGTAGGTATAGTGAGATATAGCAACAGTAGTCTGTTGCCTAATATTAGAAGAAGCAAGCGCAATATGTAGGCATAGTAAGATACAGCATCAGTAGTCAATATTAAAATAAGCAAATACAAGAGTAGGTAGAGTGACATACAGCAGTTGTAGTCTGTTGTCTAATATTAAAATAAGCAAGTACGAATGTATGTAGAGTGAGAAACAGCAGCAGTAGCAGTAGTCTGTACTCTAATATTAGAATAAGCAAGTACAAATGTAGGTAGAGTGAGATACAGCAGTTGTAGCCTGATGTCTGTACTCTAATATTAGAATTAGCAAGTACTAATGTAGGTAGAGTAACATACAGCAGCTGTAGTCTGTTGTCTAATATTAGGATAAGCAGGTACAAGATGTAAGAAAAGTGAGGCACAGCAGTCTGTTGTCTGTAGTTTAATATTATTATAGGAAGTGTTAGTAACACAGTGACACACATACCAATAACCTGTCCTCACTTTACCTTCACTTCTCACCGCTTCCTCTCTACATCCTTTCCTTCCTCTGCTCTTCCTTAATTCCTATATTCTTCTTTCCAGCTTCATTCATTTATTTTTTACTCCCAAATTAGTTGTTTGTGTTTTCTCTTGGGTTTAGTTTCTCTCTTTTTCATAATTATGATTTGATTCGTCTGCCCATAGATTTTCATTCAATTATTTAGCTTTGCTTTTGGTTTATCTGAAAATCTTGTAAGCTAAATTTGACCCATTTACCGACAACCTAAAAAGTTGAAAAATGCACAGATTATGTATTTTAGATTATAATAAAATAATTAATCATTAGTTTTACAATCTATAGAAGTGTTTCATCAAAAGATGTTTTTTTAAAAATTTACTTGATATAATTGTAAATTTTGTAATAAATTTGTAATGTTAAATAGAAAATACATAGCATTAAAGTAGAAAAAAGTGCAAAATAATAATAAGATTTATAGTTGTTTTTTCTTGGATAGAACACATATGAAACCCTTAAATGTGAATTAAGAATATTAGATGTAGAAGTTGACCTAATACATCGTGCAAAGTATTTGCTCAACAAATGCTCTCAACCAGTTTCGATAAAAAAGGGAAAGGTTTTTTTGTTTATATTATTTGAATACAGAGATAGGAAGTCAGGTAAAATATAGAGCAGGTTGGAGTTGTAATGTCAAGTAATTCTAACTTGGTAATTCTATTCTGTCAATTTCAGTGCGACGTGAGAAGTTAAGAGTAATGCCTGGGTTATACACAGAGCTAACCAAGTGTCGGACTTTGAGAACGACTTTGTCACGACTCGAGTCACTATTTCACTGTATCAGTCACACAGTATATCATTTCATCACCTTATAATAACACCTAAACCTGACTATACACTCTTATTTCTTAACTAGATAAAAACAACTTATTGTCTTGACTTTTTATTTTTAACTTCCTTAGAAAATATATATCAAAAGACAGAGAATAACTTAAAGTATTGAGTTCAATGACTTCAAATTCATTCTTCGATTTCCCCCTCGGGGAATGATTTTCCTAGAAAAATCATTCCCGCCACATTTTTATTGAAATAGACAAAACTATGATGACTAAACTCTCCTAGTAGTTCAGAATCCACGTCTTGCACTGTCTACCGACACTAGACGTCAAACATCAGACAAAATACGACACATAATGAACGTAAACGATAGACGACAGATGTTGGACAACAGGCAACAGACGGCAGCCATTTTTTTTAAAGAGTACCTTTAAATTATCAAAAATCTCTTAAGTAGTGTTTATAAATATAAATTTTAACCTAAACCTGCCTATATAGTATGATTTTTTTTTTTGTTTTCCATTTGAACCAAGTTCATTTTTATAAATTTTATGGTAATGAGTAAAGAGGTTTGTTCATAAAAATTTTTATGTTTTGTAAAAGTAGTTCTTCTTTAAATATGTACTTAAGTTTAGACAGGTCTCCGGTCCATTTTCTGGTTGGCCTGAACGCCGGTTTCTTAAGTGTGTACTCGGACTGACTGGACTGAATAGTTAACACTGTTCAATCATAACTGACTTGCAGGATTGTATGTAATGTCTATAAATATTTAATCAAATTTACTTTTCTTAGTAAGGGGAAATTTTCCAGTTAAAATTATGTCCTTTTAAAAACCTAATTTTGGATAGACATGATTATATAAATGATGCTGATACATACTGGACATATGTATATGAGGATGATAAGTGAGGTTCTGGTAGTGATGCATGGATGATGGATGGATAGAAAAAAATAGCCATAGCTGATAGCTGCAATAGGATGTAACCCGGATATGAATTATGAATGAATGAATGGATGGACGATGGATATGAACTGGAGTGTAACACATTTATGCGATATATAAAAGTTGTCAACATATAAAGATGGCGCGCAAGTAGAATATTATTTTGCTATACTATAGACCTAGGCATAGACCGATTGTCACATATAACTTTGTGTATAATTTTGTCCAAAAAATTTATTTGGCCCTACTGGAATTGAAGGATAAAATTATGGAAAAATATTTGTTTTTAAATAAATTGCTTTGTACTTTGTACAATATATGTACATAATTTAAGTATTTTATTAATTACTAATGTACACATACACACATTATATATNATATATTGTAGTTATTTCTACATGTATATATACTCGTATGCATGTTATGAATATATTTATGTGTATTCTTGACCTAGTGACCATGAGATGGCATGGGTACTTGTTTAATTTAATATGTATAATTTATATGTGTATTGGATGAAAATGAAAATGCTCACGCACTGTTACCGTTATATTATCCTTATTTATCGAGTCCTTGAAATGGATTTCCGTTGCCGACTTGAATTTTTCCTGTTTAATTTTCTTTTATATTTTATTCTACTTTTAAATTCAATATAAATAGTCTTATCAACATTATTTTTTATTCAGCTGTATTTTATTTTTAGCGTAATTCCATTGGAAAAAATTCGCTAATGGAGCCACCGGCATGGCGGGAGTTGAACCCGGGACTGTGGCCAAAATACGTTTTAAGGGCCCCTGATCACGAAAAAATAGGTCTTATAAAACTTTATATACATATGTATATGTATATATACATATATATAGGTATATATACATATATATAACTGTATATATACATATATATAGGTATATGTATTTCTAGCGGATTTCTTGTGAGCACGATAGCGCTCGAACGAATTGACGTATCAAAATGAAAATTCCACCGAAAAATCAAGCTCGTTGAGACGAGGATCCCTATTGGAATTGGGATATTTATGACGTCATTAACCCCTCCTGATGAGTCAGCAAAGATTTTAAAAAATACAAAAAATCAAATGAGGTATCGCTTCTTACGTTTTTTTGGGGTCCTTAATCCAAAAATTGAGTAACCAAGTCGATTCGAATATTTTTTTTAATAATAATGACAATAGTTATAGTAATAATTTTTTGGGATTTCTTGTGAGCACGATAGCGCTCGAACTAATTGATGTATCAAAATGAAAAAAATAATCCTACCGCGGGTATCCGCAAGCGAAGCGAATTTCCAATGGAAATTTGTAGTATTTGTATAATCGTAGTAGTTTGAAAGAAGTTTAAACTGTACAACATTAAACTACAAATTTCCAATGGAAATTCGCTTGGCTTGCTGATACCCGCGGTAGGATTTTTTTTTTTATTTATACATGCTACAGTTCATTTTTTAAACGTATCAATGTGTTATGCAACATTTTTCTGTCGGAATCTATAAAATAAATCGAATAAAATATTAAGCATAAATAATATCAAATCGTCGTAACGTTCACCACTACCAATTTAGAATCGATCATCTGCCAAAATATATTTACCCCTAAATTTTTAAAAATATAGAAAATCCAGGGTAATAACCCAGGTTAGTTTAACTGTTGGTACTGTACTTGAATGGTTTGCCTAACCCAGGAAAACCACTCATACAATATAAACTTACATAAGCTAATAATTTAATTTTGGTAGACCACGTTGTCGACTTGTTAAAAAAAAGAGTGAAATTCTCTTCTCATTTCAACAGGTTGAAGAGTTTTCGCTAATTTTCCTTCCAGTTGTAGAATTTTCATTTTCAAGTAGAGGAGCAACCTCGAGCTGTCATATGGCTCCCCCCTCCCTCCTCGTCCCCCCACTCCAGTTTAATTACAAGGTGGTTTTCCCTGCGTGGTGAGGAGAGCTGTGCGTGTCCCAAGGTTTTATTGCGTGTCTTGTAGTCACGTCTCGCCGCATATTTTTCTCTCGGCACCCCCCCTGTCTGAAGAAAATTAAAATTATTATAAAAAAAATGAATACAAGAAAAACCTAATGTTTATGTAAAATATAAATAGAAACGTGGGTTGAAGCTTAGTTATTTACTTACTCTACAACTCGGATAATACGAATATCTGATCATCTGAATCAGCTAGAAAACCATGTAGCTCATTGAAAACAATATAAAAATAAATAATAATAAAAAAAAAATATCACAGTGAAGTACTTGCCCCAAGTACTTTTTAGGGTTTTGTAGAATTGATGAATTAGCACACCCGTAATGTAATTATGATTTTTTTTGTCTTCCATCCAAAGGGTTCCAGGTTCGATCCCCCGGGGGGTCACAATATTTTTTATCGGTATTAACGACAAGATAAATTACATTTTTCAGGAAATTTTCATCGCCCCACCATAAGGTATAACTATGAATTATTTCAAAATTTTAGGTCCAGCCATTATATAAAGTTTGGNTACAATCCTCGCTATAGGCAGGACATTACCACTAGTTTCATACAATTCCCACAATATAGCAGGATATAAACTCTAGATCCGTACAATCCTCGCTATAGGCAGGACATTACCACTAGTTTCATACAATTCCCACAATATAGCAGGATATAAACTCTAGATCCGTACAATCCTCGCTATAGGCAGGACATTACCACTAGTTTCATACAATTCCCACAATATAGCAGGATATAAACTCTAGATCCGTACAATCCTCGCTATAGGCAGGACATTACCACTAGTTTCATACAATTCCCACAATATAGCAGGATATAAACTCTAGATCCGTACAATCCTCGCTATAGGCAGGACATTACCACTAGTTTCATACAATTCCCACAATATAGCAGGATATAAACTCTAGATCCGTACAATCCTCGCTATAGGCAGGACATTACCACTAGTTTCATACAATTCCCACAATATAGCAGGATATAAACTCTAGATCCGTACAATCCTCGCTATAGGCAGGACATTACCACTAGTTTCATACAATTCCCACAATATAGCAGGATATAAACTCTAGATCCGTACAATCCTCGCTATAGGCAGGACATTACCACTAGTTTCATACAATTCCCACAATATAGCAGGATATAAACTCTAGATCCGTACAATCCTCGCTATAGGCAGGACATTACCACTAGTTTCATACAATTCCCACAATATAGCAGGATATAAACTCTAGATCCGTACAATCCTCGCTATAGGCAGGACATTACCACTAGTTTCATACAATTCCCACAATATAGCAGGATATAAACTCTAGATCCGTACAATCCTCGCTATAGGCAGGACATTACCACTAGTTTCATACAATTCCCACAATATAGCAGGATATAAACTCTAGATCCGTACAATCCTCGCTATAGGCAGGACATTACCACTAGTTTCATACAATTCCCACAATATAGCAGGATATAAACTCTAGATCCGTACAATCCTCGCTATAGGCAGGACATTACCACTAGTTTCATACAATTCCCACAATATAGCAGGATATAAACTCTAGATCCGTACAATCCTCGCTATAGGCAGGACATTACCACTAGTTTCATACAATTCCCACAATATAGCAGGATATAAACTCTAGATCCGTACAATCCTCGCTATAGGCAGGACATTACCACTAGTTTCATACAATTCCCACAATATAGCAGGATATAAACTCTAGATCCGTACAATCCTCGCTATAGGCAGGACATTACCACTAGTTTCATACAATTCCCACAATATAGCAGGATATAAACTCTAGATCCGTACAATCCTCGCTATAGGCAGGACATTACCACTAGTTTCATACAATTCCCACAATATAGCAGGATATAAACTCTAGATCCGTACAATCCTCGCTATAGGCAGGACATTACCACTAGTTTCATACAATTCCCACAATATAGCAGGATATAAACTCTAGATCCGTACAATCCTCGCTATAGGCAGGACATTACCACTAGTTTCATACAATTCCCACAATATAGCAGGATATAAACTCTAGATCCGTACAATCCTCGCTATAGGCAGGACATTACCACTAGTTTCATACAATTCCCACAATATAGCAGGATATAAACTCTAGATCCGTACAATCCTCGCTATAGGCAGGACATTACCACTAGTTTCATACAATTCCCACAATATAGCAGGATATAAACTCTAGATCCGTACAATCCTCGCTATAGGCAGGACATTACCACTAGTTTCATACAATTCCCACAATATAGCAGGATATAAACTCTAGATCCGTACAATCCTCGCTATAGGCAGGACATTACCACTAGTTTCATACAATTCCCACAATATAGCAGGATATAAACTCTAGATCCGTACAATCCTCGCTATAGGCAGGACATTACCACTAGTTTCATACAATTCCCACAATATAGCAGGATATAAACTCTAGATCCGTACAATCCTCGCTATAGGCAGGACATTACCACTAGTTTCATACAATTCCCACAATATAGCAGGATATAAACTCTAGATCCGTACAATCCTCGCTATAGGCAGGACATTACCACTAGTTTCATACAATTCCCACAATATAGCAGGATATAAACTCTAGATCCGTACAATCCTCGCTATAGGCAGGACATTACCACTAGTTTCATACAATTCCCACAATATAGCAGGATATAAACTCTAGATCCGTACAATCCTCGCTATAGGCAGGACATTACCACTAGTTTCATACAATTCCCACAATATAGCAGGATATAAACTCTAGATCCGTACAATCCTCGCTATAGGCAGGACATTACCACTAGTTTCATACAATTCCCACAATATAGCAGGATATAAACTCTAGATCCGTACAATCCTCGCTATAGGCAGGACATTACCACTAGTTTCATACAATTCCCACAATATAGCAGGATATAAACTCTAGATCCGTACAATCCTCGCTATAGGCAGGACATTACCACTAGTTTCATACAATTCCCACAATATAGCAGGATATAAACTCTAGATCCGTACAATCCTCGCTATAGGCAGGACATTACCACTAGTTTCATACAATTCCCACAATATAGCAGGATATAAACTCTAGATCCGTACAATCCTCGCTATAGGCAGGACATTACCACTAGTTTCATACAATTCCCACAATATAGCAGGATATAAACTCTAGATCCGTACAATCCTCGCTATAGGCTGGACATTACCACTAGTTTCATACAATTCCCACAATATAGCAGGATATATATATATATATATATATAAACTATTGACACATAAATAACTATAATTAATGCAATACTTAATTTAGAAATATGTCTGAAATCTAAAAAAGAAATATATCTTTCTTAACAGAGTAATTTAGCAGAATCTTCAAACAAATAATTTGCAATGATGACAATAGACATCAGAATTTACATTCAAAGTGGTTTACACGAAACTGCTTTGAAGCTTTTGTATATTTACATTGTTTAGAATGAAAAATGAAATCCTTTAAGTTTCAACAATCATTTGCATTTTAAAATAAAATGATCTTTGTCATTTTATTATTCTTTACTTTTGTTAAGGACTTCAAGGACATCTTTTTTTAAATTAATTTTATTGCAATTGCATTTTCTCCTACTTAAAACCCTTTAGTAATAATCTTTATAAATGTTGCTTGTGCAAAGATTATAAATGTGATATACAATAGACCTGTACCGGACTACTCTTATATTCATAATCGTGTTAGTTATGTTAGTTGCGTTAGTTGTTACTTGTTTCTGTTTCATCAGTGTTTTAGAGTGAATTAAATTTTGTAGGAACAAAATTTAATTGTTATGTCTCAAAGGTTTTTTTTTTTTTTTGACATGGCTTTGCAATTATAATTTAGTAGAGAAAATCAGTTTAAGTCAAGAATCTGACGTACGTAACCTTGACTTAATAACATGAACCTAGAATATTGTCAATGTGTTAATTTTACTACGAGTAAATATCCCCACAAGCGTATACACTCGTAGGTGTTCTTCAAAGTTCGTCCGTTCATTTACACGTTTTGAGGTCCCCTGAGTCCAAAAAAGTTTTTTTTTTTTACAAATGTTTGTCTGCCGTCTGTGCAGGCGCCTGGAGCCTAAACTACTGGGCCGATTTTGACGAAATTTGGCATACATGTTAAGAAAAATCATACCCCAAGGTGAAATCAAGAAATGAACTTTAGCTTCAAATTTTGGGACGCTACCCCCCAAAAACTCTGAAAAAAAATTATTTCTCTAAAACGGTTTCGACGATTTTAATTTTAAACAATCTAAAATATAGTCCATTTAAATACGAATCATAACCATATATAAGCAGTTTTTCCTGGAAAAATCTAGTTCCTGAGAAAACAGCTTTAAATGTGGATAGAGAGAGCCCGGTTTCGATTCCCCGCCCGGGAGAAGTTATTTTTATGATTTGATGAAATGTTGAATATTAATTAAATCTACATACGAAAACTAATAAATGGAAAACACTGGGCTAAGTAATTATGAACATGCATATGAGAAAAACTTTTCTGAGTTGTCTCAGACCGATTTTTTATTATTATCTTCGAAATTTTAACTTCCATACATTAGAATAATTATTGTGTGGCATTTTTTATGGGGAATGTAGAAAATATAATTGTTATCAATTAGTTAATATTATTTTTGACTTTGAGGCATCCCTAAACACGACATTCAATAATATTCTGTTCCGATAAACAAGACAAACATAGTGATCCCATATTAACTTATTTAATTTATTATTCCGTCACATTCGGAATGTTAGATCCTCTAAACTCTATTGAAACAACATATTTTATGAAACAATATATTTTGTATTGATATATAATTGAGAAAATAAAGTTAAGAATAAATAAATGGAAATTATTCTCATTATCATTTAAAATGAGGGAATTTCTTGCAATATACCAACACTACATTATCATAAATATATATATTTGTATGTGTGATGTACCTATTGCTTTGTCCATTACAAATGTACCATGTATTTTAAAGTGAATGTGACAAGTAGATGATTGCTGCATAGGTGTTATAAAATAACGAAGGTGTGTTTTATTAACATTTTGTTTGGGTTGTGATTAGTATTATTATTTACTGATTGTTTGTTAATTTAAGATAAATTCCTTTACAATCAGCTGTTAGTGTCATTTTACGCCGTATTATAACTGCAAACAAACATTAATAACAAGTAGTCAAGGAGAAAATGTTCTATTAGAGCAACCGCAATGCACCTGATGTCTTTTGACGTAATTGTAATTTTTAGCACAAATTTATAGGACAGAATTATTTTTTCTGCAGAACGTTTAATGTAAAATCAACTTATTTTGTATGCTTTAACTAATATTATAGCCCGGTTTTAACAAAAAAATTCTCTGAGTTTATGAGTAATTTAGCAGGGCATAAGTAAAATCACATAATGTCCGTAATTTAACAGGACATAAACACTAGGGGGTCCCTGTATTAGTCCATAACCACTAATTTTATACAATCCTCGCAATAAGGATAGGATAGGTAAGGATAGGAAGGACATAAATAACAGTTTTATAAAATTACCGTGATATACCAGGATATAAACACTAATTTTGTACAGTCCTTGCAATTAACCCTAGAACGCTAACCTGAAGTCAAAATGACTCCCATTTTTTTTAAAACTACGAATGCACGGTGTCTGTAAAACACAGAACTCCCACATCTCAGCTGTGATATCTCTCACCCTTGAATGACTCTTCTACACTTCTATAATTTCCACATTCAGATTCTATAAAGAGGACATATCGTTTGTTTTTCTGCAGTCACGGAGTCATTTTGACTCCTGTTTAGTCTTACACGTAAATTTTTTAGGCCATTTTGCATAATAGTATTAACAGCCTAATATAATAAGTGTTATTGTTTATTTGGCCATTTCAAATCTTATAAATTAGGTATTATACAACTTTTAATTGAATAATTATTACAAATTAAAGATAATATAATTGTAATTTATTAATTTATTAGTATAAATTGTTATATTTTTTGTCTAAATTATATAAAGCTAATAGAATATGAATATAGTCAAATAATGGAGAAAAAATATAATGATCCAAACGACATTTATCGCTTGATGAAGGAAATTACCGATTATGAAAAAGAGCGTATTCGACAATAATGGTGACGCTTGTGATTTGGTCCCTGATTTGAAATTAGAAAATGCCTTTTTTGATCCCATCCGCAATGATGAGGAAAATGATAAATTAATTGAAACAATTTACAACATAGAAAAACTAAAGGAAAGGAAAGAAAAAAGCTACATCAAAAAAAGTAAATAAAACCACTCCCGTAGATAACAATACCGGATATGTAATAGTAGTCCAGTTTGAAAAACCGGAATTAAAAGGGAAAATGTTTTTTATGGCAAACAAAGCACCAAAGTGTCCCATCAACTAGCACTAAAACGTGTTAAAAAAATATGATACATATTAGGACTTTATATTTAATAAAACTGGTTATAATAGATTAGGGAGTCAATATAACTCAAGGTTAGTCATAAGAGGTTAAAAAGTATGGTTAGCGTTCTAGGGTTAAGCAGACAGAACATAAACACTAATTTCATGAAATTTCCGCAATGTAGCTGGATATATAGTTTAGATCCGTACAATCCTCGCTATAGGCAGGACATTACCACTAGTTTCATACAATTCCCACAATATAGCAGGATATAAACTCTAGATCCGTACAATCCTCGCTATAGGCAGGACATTACCACTAGTTTCATACAATTCCCACAATATAGCAGGATATAAACTCTAGATCCGTACAATCCTCGCTATAGGCAGGACATTACCACTAGTTTCATACAATTCCCACAATATAGCAGGATATAAACTCTAGATCCGTACAATCCTCGCTNTGAGACATTGCAATAAGTCACAGTGCTAAGACGCGTAGACCCTTCCACCACTCCAGTTTAGAAGTGGTACAACTGCTCTCCTGCGGCAAGTACTGGTACTAGAAAAATCACGGTTCTACTGGCTTGTAGATCTCGCTTTGCTCTATCTGCCTATAATGATAACTTAAAAACCGACATTTTTGAGTTGTCACACTGCTATTCTCAGTGTGCGATATGTTAATTATGAATATTTATGTCATTATTATACACTAAATAATATAAAAATGAATGAAATTAACAGTTATTACTATAGTAGATTTTTTCATAGGATTCAAGTTTTCCAGTGTACTGTAATGTCACACTTCACTGATATTCCATTTAGTCAGTTTAAATTAGAACTAAACAATATTACCAACATTACATAACTAGAAGATCCTCAGCTGATCTAAACAACCTTGCCAACCGTGAAATAATGCTTCTTTTTCTCCGTACAATATCTTTCATGCAAATTCTTTCGGTAATTCAACAGACTCGATTTTTTTTTTTTTTTTTTTTTTTTTTTTATTGTTTATATGTAATGTAATTTTACAGATGATTTATTCTAGCGGGGCTTTAAATTAACGGAATAAGACACCGCTTTGTCTTCAATTAGCTTCAACTACTTTACCTTAAAATAGTCACCCTTTATGTATTTGCTCACAAATCCAAAACTTATTTTACCTTTATTTATTTATTTTTTAAACCTCTTCACATTATAGTTTTGTTGTGAGTGTTTACTTTAAGAGTAAACTACCCTTATTTTTGATGGTATTGGAAAATATTATTTATAAAACTGGTCCAAAATTTCAAAAAATCGGTCTGATAAAACTCAGACCAAATTTTATATATGAGTACCTAATAATACTTGGTCAAGTATTTTCCATTTATTTGTTGTCTTGAGCTTTCGTAGTTTACTTGGAACAATTGCTTTTAAATAACAACTCATGAATACTAATGGTACGAGAAAAAAAATTATAATTTGATGGTTTTGTCTTTATTTGCAGTTATAAAGGAATAGAATTACATGTAAACTTTATGAGGTTGATTTAAAATGCAGGAATTTTCTCTTCTATTCTGTTACAGATGTTCAATTGTTCTTTGATACTTTATTTTTTATGATCAGATTTGCCATTGTATGAATGAAATTCCTTATGCTAAGTGTGAGTTTTGAATCAATTTTAAATAAATAATTCTAATTTGGGCTTTAAGCCAAAATTTAGATTCCTGATTGATTATTCAGCAATAGAATGTTGCTCTTTTAAGCACTAATTGATGCTCTTTATACTTATTTTAATTTTAGGATGATATATCAATGAATAAAAATTTAATCTTAGGGTATAGCCAGAGTTAATGTGTAGGAAGATAGCCAACTTCTATCTAGTATATGAGCATTGCCAACGTTAGATTGAGGGAGAACCTCCTCCTTACAGTTTCGAATAGACTGTGGCGTCTTCGAGGGTCAAGGAAAAAGAACAACTAATTCCCTATGTACCTGTAAAAAATATTCCGATTTTTGACTGGTGTCGAACCTGCAACCTCCTGAGCTTGTTTTTAGTGCTTAAGACACATAAGCTGACCAGTATGTCCTTTATCTTTATAAAAATATAACTCAACTCTCTAAAATTCTAAATGCCATTATTAGTTGAATTTATTTTTAAGCCGTTATAATTTTACCAATTGGGGGTATACACAGGAAATTAGCTCCACATAGTCCCTTTTCCAGCCTTTAAAATTCAATTTAGTTATAAAAATCATTTCACATCAGCAGCCATCATTCATCATTCATTTCTCACCTGCAGTTTAACCAATTTGAAAACTTTTTATGAAAACACTTTCGGTTTGAAACCAAAACTTTTATATCAGATATGAACACTACCTGTTATATTTTTAATATTTGAATAATCAATCCTTACTTTGTTTATTTTATTTTATTTTTTTTTTTTCTTTTGAAAAAAATATTTGTTCAACCCTAATATCAAACTATTAGGGGAGACTGTTGTACCTTGGACCACTTTTTACATTTCATTTTTTTCGTCAGTATGTAATTTAATGTTTAAAGATTTAAATGTCTTTAGCTGTTCATCTAACCTTTCTGCACTACATGGAATGTTTATATGTGTTATAATTACTTAACAAATACCTCAAAAAATAAAACTCAAACTCCTTGCATAATGGTCCAAGGTACACTATGCTTGTGTACCTTGGGACAGGCATCTTGTACCTTGGGCCAAGTAAAAACAAAAGGCATTCATAAGAAAAACATCAATTTAAGGTATGATATAATTGTTTATTTGATTAACTGATTATGAGCATAAAATTGTGGTATACAATAAAGGTTGTGTTTGGTAAAAAAAAAGGTAAAAAATAAAATTTATAAAAAAAAAAAAATTATTTGTTCAATCTATGTTTGCAATAATCGCAAAAGTAATGCTTCCATTCGTCCCCCTCTACACCTGCACACAAAAAGTGTACCCAACGGCCACATTGCACCACTCTTATCACTAAATTTTGACGAACAACAGTATAGGCATACTTCTTAATCACCACTATCTTCGTCATCCGTTGATACAAGTGGCAACACTTTGGAATCCGATGAGGAGCTTGATGCCTTTTTAATGAATTTACATTTTTTTAATTGTTTTTTTGCGGCAATTCCTTCGTTCTTACTTCTCTGCTGTCTTTCATTTTTTTTTTTTTTTTTGTTCTTTGATTGCGTTTTTCTTTGGCGTGTCAGTGCCAATCATGGTTCTTCCTGGTTTTCTTCCCTTTTTTTCTTCTTTCGAACCTCCTTTAATATAAGTAGACCTGATTATATTAAACACTTTTGCTGCTTCTCGGTAAGTCATTTTCTTTTCTGGTTCTTCTGTACTCACAGCCTCGATTGCCTTTTTTAGCGATCCTTCATCTACTGGCTTTTTTTTTACACCTTCCTTGCTCCTAGGCATGCTTAAGAACAGCCTGAATGCCTGAAACAAAAATTAAATTTAAAAAAAAAAAAAAAAAAAAAAGATTCAACATCTTTTGATTCAAG
>KZ651612.1:272265-291647 GCA_001010745.2 Gerris buenoi | reverse complement strand
GTCCACTTCAGAGTTTAAAATCAAAGATATATATATATGTATATATATGATATATACTCTTTTAAATATAGACAGGTTCTTTTCTAAGTTGTTATTGTTTATTTATTGATATTTGTACTGCTTAGATACACTCTATAAAACTGGAAGAGAATTGGTTCTTATTGGCTGACTTGATTTTTTTACTTGGAACATTATAGAAGAATAATTACTAAGTTTGGTTTAAGTTTAAACAGAGTTTGGAATAATGTAGTTTTATCTACAGGATGTGAACACTTAAAAACTATTTACTTCTCTCATTCATTGCAACCATTACACTTTAAAAATAGAAATAAACTTTTCCACTTTAAGCCTTAGGTGAAATGCTTTAAAAATAAGTATTCCTCTTGTTATTATTGAATTATTTTTTTGCCTTTTGCAGTTTTAACCTATTATAAAATACCTTATTCGGTACCGTTGTTCTCTGAAAAATTAAAAATAATGGAGAAATCTTTAAATATACCTTGTTAAAAAAAATACTTCAACAGCGCAAATTATTATTATTATGTTATGTAAATTAAATGCTCACACTTAGATAATGCTTAAGTTAATTTATAAAAGTGACTTAAGTAGTTGTAACTTAGTATTAACACCATGAAACAAGTGTAGTAAAAAAAACCAAACCTCTAAACACACAAAAAAAAGTAATAAACAATTGACCGGTTTCGGCTGTTCTGAAGCAGCCATCTTCGGATAATCTTGGGGTTTCTGATGACTTTGAAAGTACAAGTGATTATCACTTGTACTTTCCAAGTCATTTTGTAACCTTCTAGATTATCTAAAGAAGGCTTTGTATTGTACGGTGGCGAAACCGGTCAATTGTTTATTTAAATTTTTTGTGTGAAGACGTTGTTTAATTATTGAACTGCACCTTTTTCATGATGAGTCGCCATCACACATTGGAGAAAAACACAGTCGAGGACTTAGTAGTAACATTTGATAACTTCATTTTATTAGGTTAGAAATAAAATTTATAGTTCTGGAATTTTTCTACACCGCCCCTTTAACGTGTAATATAAATTTATAGTAACTTTAATAAGATTGTGAGATCACCACACAGTCCCTTCAACATAAGTAATATAACTTAATAGTACATTACTCATAATTAGATTGTTGCATCTACTCACTACACTGCCGCTTCAACATAAGTAATTTAAATGAATAGGAATAGGATATGTTTGATTTTAATGTTATATAGACTTTAAAATGATACATTGAATCACAGTACGAGGAAAGGGTAATCTACTACAACTTTTTCTCAAATCTTCACTTATAAAATCGGACTTATTTCTAAACTAAGCTCAGGCATATTATGGTATTCCATGATATTATCCCGTCAAAACTACCATTGAAGCTCAAGTATATTAGATCGTTATGTCTACTCACTACTCTATCCCTTAAACCTTAAACGATTAAAATATTACCCAATGCATGTGTCAAAATACGCAACGTATTACAAAATATACTACTATTAAAAAAACAAAAAATGGCAACGTGAATTAGGTCCACTTCAGAGTTTAAAATCAAATATAAATATTATTATCATCAATCTTTCAAATAAATAAAGTAAATCTCAAGGCTAAAAACAAAAGATAACATGTCATTTTGCTAAACTAAACAACAAAAGAACATGCAATCGTTCTAAGATGGATATATAGTTAAGATAAAAATACGTGTATTGCCTCTATATATGTATGAAACCAATTTGTATAGGTTAGTTGGTAAGAGTAAAAGTTATTTTTGTGAGTACATTCTCATTAGCATATATCAAGATAATAAAAAGTGTTCTGTACCCTGTGTGGCCCAGTGTACCAGTAGGAGTAATAGTAACTGTGTATACGATGTACTAGTATAAATGTACACAATCAACTCAGCTACTAAGCTACTATATGCCTGTACAAGGTACCTTGTACAGGTATAGAGTATGTTCTCACCTGGGTACAGTGTAGGTTGTACCTCTGCAGCTTCAAGCCTTGGTTAGGACAGCTTCCACACAGATAGACAGACCTCACAAGTTGGTATTATATTCATTCTTGTGTTAGTAAAAAGAAAATACTTTGACACAGTTTGTACCAAAATACTCTATTAGCCTTGTCTATAGGTTTTTTCTAACCTCCCTATTTGTTCCATCCTTTGTATAGTCCAATCGTCCCGCGGATCGCGGATCGTTTGGGAATCAATTAGTTCAGGTTTTATACGAATGCGCTAATATCGTACTGTAATAAAATCATGTCAGATTGGGACGGGTTTTGGACTATTATAATTCGCACCGTATTAAAAACATTTAAGGAAACCTAAAAGTAAGGAAACGTTTCTGTTAAAATATGTGACGATCGTTTGGACCGTATATAGTAAACTTTGCGTAAACGATCCCTACGCGGGTTGGAACAATTTGGAGGACGGTACCAACCACTGTTCTGCCTGATTTCTTAACTTTTAAGTAGCCACCATTTTGAAATGGCTGGGTCTAGCATTGTTAAAGAATGTGCCCTATTTGTTAAATTTCCTTCAGACCCTTTGTGTGTGCAGGAAGCGCACATACTTGGCCATTTCATTTTTACAAATATTTCAAAAGTGTTCAGCAGGTCATTTTTTTCTGAGATTTATTTTTATGAATATGTCGGAAACTCGATTTTTACCAGGAGAACGACTTAAACTGTTAGATTCGTCAGAACTGTTAGCGCAAAAAACATTTTTTTCAAAGTTTTTGAGGGAGCAATTACTCTTGATTTATTCGTAATAAATCAAGAATCAAGAAATATTTGTTTCAAATAAATGATGCAATTAGTTTGAGGAAGCAATAGATAATCGTCTAAATATAATATAGGTAAAGCAAAATTGGACAGAAAGCAAAGGAAATAATGTGGTGCAGAAGTATCATTGAATATTTAGCAAAGTGAATGTTCACTACTTAAATCTTGTGACCTTTAGATAACTTCCAATAACTTCACCTTTATAAAAATGTAAATAATTAAACATTCTCCTTTATTTACAATTCCAATAACTAACTATATATTATCTAATTGTCGTTCAATTTCTAATTCCTTTAAACTCTACTATTCTCTAGGAACAATCTACTAGAAGTTCTGATATAATTATGACAAATAGATAGAATTAACAATCTACTGGAAGATCTGACATAGTTCTAACTGATAGATAAAATTCTAACAAATATTAACCCCCGAGGTGTAAAGTAGAGACAGATAGTAGATTTACATAAAAGGCAACAGTCATTAACCTGGCCTAAGAAGGTACTTCCACTTGCTTTCCTTATTTCCCTTACCCGCGTAATGGTTCAAGCGTTGGCGTAGAAGTTCAACAAACGATTAACCGATGACCGATGATATTACTTAAGTAAATGTTGACCGATTTATTTGAAATTTGGTAATAATGGTCCTTTTACCAATGCGCAGACTGAGCTCGTTAGACACCATTCTCCGGATTCATTGACGCAGTAGTTTAGCATCCACGCGTTGAAAAAAAAAAGTTGGTTTTTTACTTGAAATTGGAGAAGGATGCTCCTTTAAGTCATTAAATCGATGTATTCAACTTATACAAGTATGTTCTTAATTGGAACCAAGGTTCTACTCTTCACAGAACTACTAGTAATAATATATCCTCGGTAAGGTTGAGGGTAAGGAAGAATGTCCAAGGAAAGGAAAAAGTAAGGACTTCAACAATACAGCATCTTTGTAATACAGGTACATATAAAAATTGGGCTGAACTTTCTGGTTCTTTCGCTGAATTTTCTTTACAAACAATTAAATAAAAATGTGATCTTCGTGGGGACTTAGAAAGGTTAAAGTTTAAAACATGTAGGGTTATGTTTTTTTTCACTTAGGAATATCAATTTATAGCTGGAGGATATAGAATTACTTAAGTTGTTGTTTTCCCATGAAGTTGTATTTTTGTTTTGTGTAAATGACCAGGACTGTGTGAAGTTGCAGAGCGATTAAAGGGAGGTCGTGTCGGGGAAGGTTACGAAGTTGTAACCTGAGGAAGAAACGGGAGCTATAGGAGACTTCTATCATCCTGCTGCCAGAAACAACCATGGTAACGACTCAACAACACGTTCACAGATCTGCAGCTCCATTACCTTCATCTCCACTGCCTTGTCATTTCACTCGAGGTCGTTAAGCAGACACCACTAAGTTTCAACTTTCCAACTATGCCTCAACACACAACTTTAAATGATCCAACTCAATTCTATTTTATAAACCAGGGGAATCTAATCTACAAGCAGAGACGGTTTTATCTGATCTATCAAGCCATAAGAAAAAGTTAACAAATAAAGTTAAACAATACTAATTTCTGTATTTGTCGTCGCGTATTAGGCATCGCGCCAAAATATAAGTAATTACAATCATTAACCTAAATTGTTATTTTAAATTAATTGTTATTAACTTAGGTTCTGCTCAATATTGTTCGATGAAACCAAGCCTGCAATATGCGCCACATGTTAGGACACATTACTGCATAAGTGGATTTCGTTCAGCTTGTTTTACGCCTATTAAGTCATACAGATAGACAGAAAAACAATGAAGGCCCGTTTTGATTTTCGTGGTGTATGAAATGAAAAATATCCAAACATTTTGTAATTCTGGGGAATACTCGTATATAGACAAATTTTAACATAATATCTCGTTCATGAAAATAAAAAAAAGGAAAGATGTTTTCAAGTTGACTTATAAAGCTTTATTCACTTTGATAAAAGTTCTCAGCTGGAACAAAAAAACTTTAGTTTAGCTAACAGGCCATAGAATAAGTTCACTTTGCATTTTGAACGTAAGTGAGTCGTCGATCATTTCATTATTTACAAATTTACGTCCGCAAAAACCAAAAAACCTGACAAAAGTAACATATTGGATGACATCTGTGTTTGTCCTACAGACTGGCAAGCTTTAGGAAGGACGCTTGCTGAGCAGGTGAACACAGTTCCGTGCTGCTCATTGCACAGCTGTTCATACAACCTGTCTCTATCTAACCCACACCTTACTAAACCTGCTAAGAACCTCCTTTAGGTGTAGGTACCTTGTGCTCGTACCACCCTCACGAGTACTTCATTCACCTGCCTAATTGTACCCGTTTATGTACCCCGTCATCTTTAGTCGCGTTTAATAACAGATTCTTCTACAATTAACTCGTCAACTACCTGAATAATTTTAAAATCATTTTTAAAAATGTATGTTTTAAAATAATTCGCTTTTAATTTTTTTTTATTATTTGTCTGTCTGTCGCACGGTAGGTCTGCCCGTCAACATTTTTGCGAACCACGTTAAAACAAAAACAAAACAAAAAAAAATGGATGTTATTCATCCCATATTAATTTCAACTTTCCACGCCAGTTTCTTTCCGTATTTGAACAGACTTGTTTATATTAAAAACTATAAAATAAATATTCAAGCTATAAACCAAAATGGTCCACCACTTTTCTATTCATAGTATATATATATAAAGAGAAAGAATTGTGTTCGCACGAAAATTTGATTTTGATGGATTTACACGATTTAAGGTCCTCTGAGTCCTAATAAATTTCTGTCTATCGTCTGTGCAGACACGTGGAGCCTAAACTACTAGGTCAAAATATAGGTCCAAAAACCATTCTATAAAAAAAAGTCTGGCTAGCGCCTAAACTGAACTTGTGGCTGGAGCCTACAATAAGCTTCTGGCTAGCGTCGATCCTCTGAGCTTCATCGATCCTCTGACATTTATATAATTTAATTTAATTTATAATAGAATGGAAATTTACCTTTCAAGTCAGCCTGATTTGTCTTCTCAGAAATTTATATTTAGTAGCAGCCTAATAGCAATCAGTTGTCAAGCTAAATGTAAAATATTTTTACTAAATACTACCTGCATCATTATAGCACATTTGCTATAGGGGTATCAAAATTGAAATTTCGCTTGTATTTTAATGAAATACTTTTATTACTGTTTTTTTAATAATAATAGTCAAGTTCGTGTCAAAATAATTATGAATAAAAGACGAGGTCAACAGGTATAATTAATTGTTGTTATTATCAATTTTCTTTCTTTTTTTCAATTTCTTTTTAGTTTGCTTAGTCTCAGAGAATCTTGTTTATTCCTTGAAGAAAAATATTTAGAGCTAACATTTATTTTTCAATTTTTAACCTCGGGGTATGCATTTTTTAAACATATTATATTAAATTTAATTATTATATTATCCCGATTTTGGCGATGCAAAAAACGGAGGGGAAATTCTTATATTAGAAAAAACAACTCTTACATACTATGTATATAAGAGAGTAAAACTTATGAATCATGTGGCCTGGGTTCCGATAAATTAATACATGGGAACAATGATAACAAATATACATATTTTTAAGATTGTACGAAATAAACGTGTTTTCAAGTCGTTAGGTAATCACTATAGTTAAAGTCAGTGCCTTGATTTTCCATTAACATAATACCTATCTCGAAGTAAGAGATCTAAAAATAATTAAAATTACGCGATTCATGTGTTTACGTCATTAGCAAAATTGTCAATTGTTTGTATCATACCCGAAATCTAATGTTAATCACAAATTACATTTATCTCCAGTAGGGAGAAAAAGTTAAGATTTTAATTAGTTTAGAGGGACTAAAGTAAATCTAAAAAGTTGAGAGAAAAGTAAAAGTAGGGAGAAAAAGAAGGGCCAAATTAATTATTTTATAAATAGTAAAAAATGAATGGCTAATATAGTGAAGTTGTTGAAATCAGATTGGCGAAGTTGCTTTTTCGACCCTGTTTATCATTGTTTTAAAACCTGCATCAAAATAACCTCTTATTTGAGTTTAATTAAAATTCTTATTTGTTTTTAATATTAAATCTGTTATATTATATGCTTTTGCTATTAAAATGTGCTAACAAGTATTGTTATTTATTAAAATAAAACCTATTAAAACCTAATTAACCTAAGTTATATAAATAAATAAAACCTGTGTAATGGGTAAAGATGTGTTTTCTCCCTACTTTTTCATTGAAAACAAACAAACAAATCTTACTCTTTGAATTTTATTTTGTTATTTTTTAACAAAAAGATAGTTTTTAACAAAGATAGTTTGAGTTAAAGGTAATTAGGTCAAGCTGCAGGTTGCAGATTACTTTTTAAAAGTCAATAAAAACAGATAGTGTGAAATTACATAACTCACAATATTATAAAGTATTTGTTTTGAGTTACGCTGTTTTTGTTTTCACTTGTTGATTAAAACCAATAATTTAGTTAGAACTGAAAGCTCCAGTCTAGTATTAGTAAGTCACCTTTGGGAACGTGATTCTGCTTCACTATTTCGCTCGCAGAGGTCTTCGGGTCAAGGACTTAATTTTTTTATTTAACTTAACACTTCACCGTACTGTAATGACAGCTTATTAAGAGCTCATATACATACTGCTTTCCAAATATGGCACAGAGTTTGAGAGAGAGAGAAATAACAAAATGTAACTACTTTTTTTTTTTTTTTTAATTTACATTAATAAAAATTCGTTATTAATGTCATTTGAAAGTGGGATTTTTTCGTATATTCAGTAACAGTTATAGATTTCTGTGTTATTTTTCCTTGACATTTGCAACCGAAGCAATATGTAGTTATTTGCGTAGATATTTACATATATTTGTTATTTATATTCTGTAAAGGCATCTACCTGCTGTGAGAACTCTATTGCATTCTTATTTTGATGTTTTTTCTTACCGCTGAAAGATCATTACTATTTATCTTTATTTTTTTTGTAAATATATTTTTTTCAATTTTTTCAGTTTCTTATATACTATTATACTATTCTCATGGCATAATAATAGTAGCCATTTCATGCATTATGTCCCGCGATTGAATATATTACTCAAGAACAAAAAATTGTATATTTATGGTTTTTCGGGGAAAAATATATCTTTAACTAAATTCCTTTCTGTTGTTATTCCCAATAATGTCTTAATTTTTTTACAGGATGTTGAAATCTTTAAAAACTTAAAAAATTATATATTTTAAAGTTCAATTCAAAATTTAAAAAAAAAAAAAAAAAAAAAAAAAAAAAAAAAAAGATATCTAGTTTTAAATTTTTTTCTGAAATAAAGCAAAATAGCTTCAAAATTAAATAACAATCCATCCTATGAAAAAATTAAGTTTTTTAGTTTAATTTCACCACGGTAATTACAGTCTATAAGATTAGAGTTGGCACAATCAAAAGGCGGGAAAATTTTGAGGGAAACGATTTTATTGGTCCCCCATGTTGAATGTTGAATGCAACTTCAGAAAAAAATGCTCTACTCTACCCTTGTTTCACAAAAAAAATATAACATGGCAACACCGATTTTCCCTTTTTATAATCCCAAAACTACCTCCACGTTTGTTGCTTCCTGCCTTCGATTGTGCCAACTCTAATCTTATAGACTGTAATAATCATAATATTTATGTTTATCGAGACAAAGAGTTATACAAAAACCTCAAAGGTATTAAATTAAGATTAAGGATTATCCATTTTCTCTTTTGCTGTCCCCTTTATATTTAATAAAAAATACTTTTCCTATTCCTACTATAGGTAGCGAGGAAAAGTAAAAATGTTATATTTAAATATGAAAAAGGTAAATATAAAATAAATCGGCCCAGTAGTTTAGGCTCCAGGCGTCTGCACCAGACATATGACCGACAGACAATTTTTAAAAACCACTTTTTTGGACTCAGGAGACCTCAAAACGTGTAATTTCATCAAAATCTCAAAACTGAATTTTCGCGCCATCACAATACTTTCTCTTTATATGAGAAAGTAAAAAGGTGATATTTAATCTCTTAATTGGGATATCTTCAAACCTTGTGTTGAAGTCAAGGTTTCATTTTGAAATATTCTTTGGTAATTTGGTAAAAAGTCTAAATCTACTACATCAGGGTAAAAAACCTGATGTGAGTCAATAGACTAGTCAGTTGATTGAATTATATTATACCAATAATGCCCAGGGTTTAACGTAATTAGAACCAAAACAAACTCTACCAAATATCTTTATCTTACCAGGAAAACTCAAAGAAACTGTGAATATAGAGTCACCTCTACTCCTTATTTTATTTTACAACACTACCATATAGTCAAACTATTCTTATTTACTTCTATTTGTTATATTTTAGTATACAATGTCAGATGACTATACGTGTATTTAAACAGAATAAGAACGAGCTTTAATAATTTAAATAAATGTGTTATTCACTTACTTGCTAGAGTGGTGATTACTACGATGCAATCCGTTCATGAGTGTTGAAGTAGGAGAACATTTACACTAAGTGAAGAATTGCACTGATTGAAAGTTTATCAAGTAATTTTTTCACTAAGTAAATTTTTCACCAAATAAATGTTTCACTAAGTAAATTCTTTCAATTTTTACAATAATAATAACGGTATAAGTTTGCATTTATACCTTAAAACCAATAATCTCTTTTTTAGTTTGTAAGCTGTAATGATGTCCAAGTATTATCTCATATTATGTGAGATAAAAACACGAAACTTGATTTTAAAATTAACATTAACATAACTTAACTAAACTAAAACATAAAAATCGTATTAGTTCACACAAAATATTCGTTTTTTTTCGACAATAATTAAGTTACGTAACAATTACTTGTACTAAATACTACTAATTATTCTAAAGAAATAGTTGTTAAAATAACTGTAAAAGTTCTAAAAAGGAAATAAATGTTTGCTCGCGAGAATAAAACAACTAACTAGCGTGGTAAGGTTGAAAAACAGCTGATAATCTTCTACTCAGAATTACCAACCTAGAAAATCGATTTTTACCAAACATTTACTTTATTTAAACTTTTTTTAATTTTTAATTTAATTAAGTTAAATAGTCACACAAAATAAGTGTTTTATAAACTATTTTATTTTATTAATTTAAATTTTAATCTATGAATCTCCGATCAAATGTGAGTTACACTAATTATGAGGATAATAAATCGATGTATTAAGTCGATTCATCGCACAGAAATGTCCATGTACATGCCGTAGATCACGTGGGATGCACATTGTGTTCATAACCTTCCAGTTGGTTGCCAATTTTAGCGTAAACTAGTTCTACATTGTTTGGACCAAGAAAAAATGTTTTTTTGGAAATAAGTTCTTTATGGCACGTTACATCGCAGCGTCTGGAACCCGGGAGTGAATCCGAAAAAACGACCGTCACAAACCGACCTTCACGAAATCGACCGATGACGATAACTTGAGTAAAGTCGACCGATTTAGTTGAAATTCGTTATACATTTTCATTTTACTTTACCAATGCCCAGGACGAGTTCAAGCGTTCGTGCTACGCTTAAAATAGTTTCACACGCGGATGGAGATGGGCTGGGTTTCATTCTCCGCCTAGGAAAAGTTATTTTTATGATAATCTTTGATGAAACGTTTAATAATAATTAAATGTCGGTCAAATGTTTGCTAATTACTTTATCTTAAAATAAATTAAGTGCTTTAAGTCACACATAGCATAATTGGCCCACCAGTATTAAGATGGTTGCCATTTAAAATATTATTGTAACTATATCTTTTAAACCATTTATTATAACGTGAAACCATCGCCATTATATGCATTTTTATTGTCCAAACGCAATGAAACTATTCCGAAGAAGTGCCTAGCCAAATCTTTTCTCAAGATTATCCATTTTTAATATTTATTGTGGTGAGGGGAGGGGAGGGATTTCTCACAAAATGGGCGACGCATAATAATTTCTTGAGCTATTTTTTTGTTTTTTGACAAAGAATAGCTATAATATTTTTTCATTAATTTGTTTAAAAAATAATGGAGGGTGGACGCTAAATTATCTCTATATTATTTTTTTCAACCTTCTAACACCCATTACTCTCTTACTGCAAACACACAATCATGTTATTATTAAAAACACCTTAACTATTAATAGTACTCTTTCTATTTTGACGAAATTTGGATGATTTTTAAGTAGCCCACACACATGGTCCCATATTATGTATTCGTTAAACACAGATACATTTAATATTAAATAGAAGTATAGTATATTTACTGAAAATCTAAACATATTCTAAATTTATTTGTATGGATTTTGTTTTAATGCTTACATCCAAAATTTTAAAACGATGAAAATGAAATCTATCTTATACTATAATTAATTTTTCATTAATTTAATTAGACCAGTAACAGGTCTCAAGGAAGCTATGTGCCACATAAATTGTTAGAAGTTTTTTGATTATGGCTTATTTTAAAGTTGATCATAGTTAACATAGATAATAGATAGGAACTTACCTCCTTAATTTATGTATACATATTAATTTAAAATAAATTACTGGGTTAAACAATAAATTTGTGCAGTTATAAGATTGACTAAGATCTAGATTAAATAAACCACCGCAACTTGTGTTTGAAGTTGTGAAACGAAGTGATAGATTGACGGCTATAGAACGGTGTGTATAGAAATATTTACTACCTTTAGACAAAGTACTGTAGGTGAATCCCATAGTTTAAATGTTTACAGATTGTGACCCGCATGACCTGGTATATGATTATGCGGGAACCGTTGCAACTTGAATCACTCTCTCTTCCAAAAGAATACTTTGCGCTTTACAAAGTACCGCCATACTTCACTACAAATAAATCTTTACAACGGAGATACCTCCTTCATTATCCAACGCTTCTTTTGAAAAAATAAGAATTCTTTACATCGAGCTTTTGCTTTTTTACTAGAAAAGAGAAAGCGTGGTTTACATTCTTTTACATTGGTATATTATTGTAGTCTCACACAATTCAAATATTTAAGATTTTATTAATTTTATAGCGAATAAAATAAAACTTAATTGACACAACTGATGAGTTGACGGACTCTAATTCTGACCACTTAAGTTAAACATTATGAGCAACTAAATTACCACTAAACCACTACTAAGTACCAAAAGTATAAAATTCTAAAAACCTATACACAAACAAATTAATAATCCTACTATTATTAAAACAAATTAAAATGTCACTATTTATTTGACTCAATAAAGTTTTCCTGCTTACTTCTTATTCAATTCGCGGCAGTGTTTTTTGTTACATGTCTTTGATATCTGCAATGTGTCTCAAAGTAATCCTTTTTATATCATTTAAATTTGATATAAGAATTAAACTTTATGATTCAATTGCTAACGTGGATATCATCATCATAATATCTATTCATAATTTTAACATATAAAAAACTTGCAATAGCTTTTTCATAACATGTGACCAATACCAATAAATGTTTGTTTTTGGTAATTTAGGGAAATATGACGAGGATCGGATTATTCAAAATTTAGAATTTTACAACTAAGGCAGTTCCCTGACTTGTCGGTACGGAATCGGTGTGCGGTATTTTCTGCTTTACCGACAGCTTACCGATACCGCCTTCATCCCCCACTTGTCGGTATACTTTCGGTGGAATCTTGCAGTCAAGGTAGTGTCGAGGCGTGATTATGTCGTCGGCGTCGTCTGTAGAAGAAAGTACTTTCCCGCTTCTGTTTTTACTGCTCCCACGCATACCGCATCAGTCTGGGAGAACTGATATGATATAGGCCCTCGGTAAAGAATCTGTACCGAATCGGTACCGAGCGTACGAGCTTACCGACACCGTACCGACAAGTCAGGGAGCGTATATTTTTCCGAAACGTCAATAATCTAAAACTATGTTTTTTACTTTGGTCCTTTTAATAATTTCATTTATATTTTTAATATTGAGTTAAAGACGTAAACCTTCCAAAGGCCAAGTCTCTGAAATGAAGCAGTCAGTACGCTTCAACTAATGTTCTTATTCTGAAGCAACTGTCTAAATAACAATACAAAGTGTTTGGTCGAAGAAGTAACAAACGAAGAGGGCAGATTCTACCCATCATTTGCAACAAAAAACACTATATATACCATGGGTCAATTCTCAATAGTTTCGCCACAATAATTTTTTTTGTTATTTTCCAAGGTACGTCCATTTTACTTAAAATCGATTGCTGCACCTAAAATATGGATGATAGAGCTGAAATAAAGGTACCGTTGGAAAGAGGAAAACATTTCAGTTTAGAAAATGTCTATTTAAAATGCTTTAAAGGAGCAAAACATGTCCACAAATTTCATTTTATTGCTAATTTTATCAAAAAAATTAAAATTTATTTTTGTTTAAGCCTGTAATTTGGCCAAAGCGGCATGAGCTACAGATGGCCAAATTTCAGTAAAACTCCTCCATTTATTCCCCTTCAATTTAAGTACCATAACACTATTAGTTGATATGTAATTTTTTTTGAGCTATGATTGAGTTTTTGTAAAAAAAACGACCGCAAAAGCGCGTACAGACCACCTTAGGTGTTACTGAGAGGAGATGTCTTAATTTTTATAACTACCCTAATAAGTGAGATGAATGAGCGGATTTTTTTTTTTTTCACATTAAATTAAAGAGGACTGCAGATCATAATGACCATAGGTCCATCCTAATTGACCATAGTCCTATTGACTATGTACAAGGAAATTTTAACTCTTATGATATTTGACCGAAATATAATTTATCATTATAAAAATTGGGAGTATTATTATTTTATTTTTTTCTAACTTAATCATGCTAAATGCAATTATTCATTAAAGAATAAAAATAAGGGGTTAACATTGTTAAAAAAAAAAAACACAACACACCCTGTGGAAACAGTAATAATACTACACTAAAAATAATAATGCAGAAATAAGTAGAAATAAGTTTTGTATAGAAAAACTGGTTGGACAAATTCTTTAATGTAGAATTGCATTTAGCATGATTAAGTTTGGGAAAAAAAAAAAATCAAATAAAAATCAAATATTTATCATAAGATTTAACTTTTACATAGTCCATAGTATATGGTCTTATACATAGTCCATATGGACAATTAGGATTGACCTATGGACAGAACAGTCAGCAGTCCTCTTTAATTTAATGTGAAAAAAAAAATTCGCTCATTCATCTTACTTATTAGGGTAGTTATAAAAATTAAGACATCTCCTCTAGGTAACACGTAAGGTGGTCTATAAGGTGACTTCTGCCCTCTTCGTTTGTTATATCTTCGACCAAACACCCTGTATACATGGTTTACTTAATATCTTAATTGTTCGATTAAGAAATTAAGTTCTACTGTTATTCCTTCTTAATTATGTAAGGGAATATAACTTTATAAATTGTCCTTATTTTACTAAACGTGATATTAATTTCACTTACTATTTTCAGTTACTATGTTTAACTAAAATTTGATATTTGTTAGACTTTTACCTTCAAGCAGACTATGTATTTCAAAAACACGAGAAGGTATAAGATTAAGATCTAGTTGAAATTTACACAGGAATACTTTCTAAAAAAAAAAATAAAAAATAAAAAAAAAAAAAAAAAAAAAAAAAAAAAAAAAAAGATAAAGAAATCCAAAAACTTTTGTTTAGGAGAAAAAAGTTAAAGAATGTTTCATGTTAAATAAAATGAGGACGATTTATAAAGGATGAGATATTCTCTTACATGATTAGGAAGGAATAACAGTAGAATTGCATTAACGATTTGTCACGTTATCGTGGCCAAAAAATTAACTATAATTCTTCGTGGGAAACATATAATCTTAGATCTGGGGAAATTGAACAATCATTTAATTCCGGCTTTAGTTTTTTAAGTTATTTTTAAGTTTTTTTATCAATCTTAGTTCATTTGCAAGATCAGTTACTTAATTCATATTAAATCGATAATAATGAATGGTGTAAAAAAAAATACCACACCTCAAGTATTCGAACCATTGACATATTATGAGTATTTAAACAGTTGTTTCAGACTGTACTTGTACATTAGTTGGACAAGCGTTGTGAGTACTTCATTTCAAAGGCTTTGAAAAGTTTTACGTCTTTAATTCACGATAAGTGGCGTAAAAATTGACCGATTTGAACGAAATTCGACACTCATGTGCATCTCAGCATTTGTAACAATAGTATAGTTTTTTTAAAAAAATTTCACACTTAATATTTTCAAGATGGACGCCAAAATATATCGGACGACAAAATACTATACTATAGCATGACTATACCTTGTTTGAAGTTTTTAAAAAAAGTGTCGTTGAAAGATTTAATACACATTTAATATTTTCAAGATGTTATTACATATTACAATTTTTTTATACTTTGCCGGATTTTGAAAGCAAATGCTCGAAAACCAACCAAATTTATTCCAATAAAAATAAGGTTTTTTTTATTTGATGGTCTTCAAATAGATCTAAATAACTTTACTTACTTGCACTTCATGCCTAACTATAATTAAGCCCGAGCCTTAACGACACTGGCTTAACGCCACGTTATTTGTAAAATATATAAAAATAATTTGTAGGGACTTAAGATTCTCAAACCTTACGTTGAATAGTTAAAACTAAATTTTCAGCTATGGGCCTTTTTTTCTTATTCATACCCTTTTTTCTGTATTTATTAGGCTTTATTTTATTGACTGTATTAAATAATTTTGATTTATTTATATGTTAATTTGACATAATTATATTAGTGCACTGAAAATCAACTAATCCTTGATTTTATTAGTACAGAGACGTAATACTTTCATATATGAGAAAACGAAATTATTAATTTTAAAAAGTTATCTTTTTATTCTTTTTTTTGCAAAAAAACATTTTGATGTTTTGACATGTTTTTAATTTTTAATTGTTAATTGTTCTCATTATAATTTCTTGTTAATTTATTCTGTTGTTGACCTTGTTCGTAGTTTTATATTGTTGGGGATCAAAACAATAAGACTCATATTATTTTGTAGTTGATATGTGATGGATCTATTAAAAGGTTTTACCGCGACTACAGTGAGTAGATCACTGGGTCGTGCGACCTCATCTTTTATGTTAAAAATAATCTTACTTATAACATGTTCTTTCTTTTTAATTGCTAAAGATGATCATCGGTTAGTTTAACTACGATTAAAAATATAGTTTCCTTTTTATTTAATTAGAACATAAAATTGACCGCCTCTCATGTAAACAAGTACATCACATTTTTACAACGTACCTTGTAACTTAACAATTTTTCTCAAAGTTCTCACGATTATTGTATATAACCAATTAGAATTTAATTTTCATTTTCGCTTTTCACGTATATACCTGTGTGTGTTTTTTTTTTTTTTGTTTTTTTTTTTTATATTATACTTTCACTTTAAATGATGCGAAGTCGGATCGTATAGTATTAAAAAAAAGAAGGGACGTTTACATGATGCGAGATGCGATTATTACATTTGTTTCGATGCGATATCGGATCGTATCGTATGAAAAAAAGAAAGAACATTTACACGATGCAATCCGATATCTATGATAGTAGCTCTGATATTATAAGAAATATGTTGGCAGTTTTAGTATTTACACGTGGTTTCTTGTTGTCTTTGTATGTGTTACATCAGCACGGTGCTTAACTCCGAAGCAATGCTCACCACTTTACTATGTATTATAGCACTGCGCCTCTTCCTTTATCGCCGCTCTTCTTGCCACTCCACCGTAATCATACCCTTAGATTGTTATGAATTAGGCCCTCCGCACACGGAGCAACTTAAAACAAACTTAACTGGAAACTCCAGTCATTTTTGAGTTGACAGATAGCAAAACCAGTTTGTAATGAGTTGCTCCGTGTGCAGTAGCCCATTCAATTACACAGGTTGAAACCCATAGTCAACTGGTTGGTGATTTCAGTTTGTAATTAGTTTGTTTTGAGTTGCTCCGTGTTCGGAGGGCCTTATACTGTAGTAAAGTATACTGTTCATTATGAATAATCACTTAGCATCGCAGGAAAGAGCAATCTTTATTTTTCGAAGAATTAAGGATTGCAGGGATTGAATCTTGCAAGAATTTGATCATCTGATCGATCCCTATGGTTCAAGCCGTAATTTAATTTGTTAAAATTAGTTTTATTCTAAAGCTAGCTGTGCGCGATTTCGCTTGGTAACAGAAACATTTCGAGCAGAAGAACTCGCATGTTCAGCATTTTAAGTCGTCTTCTTGAAATTTATGAAAAATTAAATCAATTCATCTTTCAAAGTTACATCTCGATGCAATACTCTACTGAGTTTTAAACATATTTTTAATAACATTATGTTATTCAATTATAGTCAGAGTTAAGTCTTGCATATTTTTTTTTTTTTTAAATAACAAATGTATTCCAATTACGTACAAAAATGTTAGTTTTAATGACCATTCGCGTTCAAAGATCAAAAATAAGAAGAAAAAAATAGGGAAAAATGAATATAAACATCTCCGTCCATGTTTATAACACATATAAACTCCTTAAAACGGAATATATTTTGATGAAAAAGAAAATGTTTCTAACTTTTCTTGGACCAATATTTTTTTGTTAATACATCTTGAGAAGGTCAAAGCGTTTTTGTTTTTATTTAAACGATCAATTAAAATCGTTTCCTTGCTAATTTCAGTTTTCTTGTATTTTCCCTACAGGTGGGTTATTAGCAGTAGCGTATTTATAATTCTCTAGATTACTAATTATTCAGTTTTTCATTATTTTTTTTTTTTTAATCTCTGCCTAATTTTGTTCTCTTAGTTACAATGGATTTTTCCTTTCTAAAATAAAAGTCGAAGGATCCTTATTATAATTTTATATTTTCTCTTTCACTTTATTGTTGAAGTATACGAAAAAAGGTTTTTTTTCGTAGACAATAATACTTAACATTGAGAAGTAGGCCATCCTTTCTGTAATACTTTCGCCTGATGGAAACCTTGTTAATTATTTATTAATAATTAACAACGTTATGAATATAAAGGTTAATTCAGTGGTTAGTTCTGTTAACTCAGTGGTGTCTGTCTGTCTACTATACACGATATGTTGTACAACAAATTACACCGTCTGAGGGCTGTCTTTCGAACAATTTTCACATTTGAAAAATTTGTTGGTAAAATCTAAATGTATATCGGTCCTAAGATTAGTAGATCTTTATTTATATTTATGATTTATGTATATTTTTGTTGGGTAAAACTGTCATTTGATCAAAATATTGAATTCTCATTATCAGCGATCATAGAATCCTTAAACGGAAAGATTTCCAAATCCCCTCTTTATCTACCTGTGTTAGACTACTACCGCTGGTCAAGTAATTTGGCGGTTAAAATTGTAACTAAATCTTTTATACCGTTCAAAATATTTTGAGCTTGTTAATTCAAAGAAATAAATTCATAAATTAATTTGTCAGTTTGCTAGATTCGAACCCGAGATCTCTTGCACTCCAAACAACCGCTCATCTCTTACAGCCACCGAGGCCAGTTTCTTATTTTCTTTATTTACAAAATAGTACAAATTTCTGACAACCAGTCTTTGTTTATATCTTTGAATTCGAGGAATATCCAAAGATCATAAGTCATAAGTAGTTTTTCAATTTAGCCGCCAAACATTACGACCAGGGCTAGTGGTCTTACACCTCTAGAATACTGGAGTTGGATACCCCTGCTTATTATCAAGTTTGATCCTAATGTTTGTCAAATCTTTTATACTACCAATGCATAGTGTATAAAGCCCTAAAATTGTCAGTGAAGGTTATGTTAAAAATGTTAAAGCATTACGCATGCGCAGTTTATTACCGAACTTCAAAAAGCATGGCTTCAGATAATTGTTGTTAATTGAGTAGTAGAGATTTTTTTGCAAGTAAACTGTCAAGCATTTCGTTGCTTCTGGACTTCAATAAAATAAAATATTTTCAAGAATGTTCAACTTGACATTTTAGCGTCAACTTATTTCACTTTCCCTTATTCAAAATTGAAGTAACAAATGACTTTATATCTCGCAGTAATCTTCTCAACCGTTTGTATTTTTCTTGAATTACTCATAATTCACGTTAAAAAAAACGAAATTGCATAGTTTGAAGTGTTGTTTGACGTGAATTTTCTTTAACATTATTATGATGTATTTATGATTCCGCTTGACTTTCTCCTGTTTCCCTCTCTAGTAGTCTGTCTTCCTGTTTTATTCAGTTTGAAGTAAAATACAAACATTTTTTTTTTACTTTTTTGATATCTTTCTTTTAAGGGGATAAAAACAACTTTTAGATTCCACGTTGTTACGCTTTTTTGTCTTGAGGCATTCTAACGTATGAGGAAATGAAAGTATAACCTATATAAGGGTGCCAATCATTCAGAAACTGAAGTGCAAGCATCTCCATACCTAGTAAGATCGGTGAGCTGAGACTGAGACATATTTCACGCTGCTTCACTGTGTCTAGACTAGAGTCTATAGATGAGTTAAGTGATGGTTTATCCGATCTGTAACAACCTAATCATATGTCGATGGAGAGAAAAATAACAAACAGGGTCATAATAAAAGAAAATTAGAACCAATTAATTTGCAATACTATATATATATATA
>KZ651612.1:253167-271688 GCA_001010745.2 Gerris buenoi | reverse complement strand
TATATATAATAATATAGAGAGAGAACTTAATACGAATGTTACAGGGTATTTGTATCAAAGCCCCTGACTTTGTTCCTTACATTTCTTGAAACTTGACAAGTAATACGACTTAGTCTGGATCTATTTACTGTTAACCTTTGTATCATCTCAAGTTTGCTTTACGAATCAGGTAAAGTAATCGGATTACAGGTGTGTCGGTTTGCTCTGATAACGGGAAGTAGCTCAGGGTCTTGGCACTGCAATACGCTGTAAAGCTGCAAGAGGCCCCAGTACACAACGGTATCTCTCCAACCCGAGACTGAATCACAATCAACTTCCCTCAATGAATACCTGAACCATTATTTTCTTGAATGAATGAAGAATATTAACTCAGATTGCTTGTTATGAAATAACAACTAAGTTGTTATCGTGGATGAACTAACGTTATCTAAGAATTCAACTAAAAATATAGTTGCCAAGTATGTGCTTTCACTACGAACAAAGGTAAATTAACAAATCGGACTCATTCTTTAACAAGCATAATCGGCTCTGCTGTATCAAGATGCCGGCAATTTAAAAGTTTATTGTTGCTATAAACTAAACCTTTTATTTTAGACGTAAAGCAAATGTACCTGTAAATGCATTTAATTGTTCGAACGCAATGAAACTACTTCGAAGTGTCTAGCTCATTGGAGATGGGGCGTTGCCCTCAGGATAATCTTTCAAGAAGACTTCTCAATTTGCGAACTAACTGGTTAAATTATATGAGATAAATAAAATAAAAAATAAGCAATACAAACAAATTCAGCGTAGTAAATGAAAAAGGAACTCAAGTCATATATATATACATAAACAAATATTTTCAATATTGTCATATTTCTATGGAATAGAATTAAATTATTACCCTAAGTAGTTTTATGCCTCCACTTTCTATAATGTTACACAACCGGCATTAAATGTTATGATTTTAAAAGTAAAATAAACTCTCACATTAAATGCCAAGTATATTCGTAAACAAGAATTCTATGGACAAACTTAGTTAAATTAAATCGTGATTTGTAAAAGGAGTAAAATAACCTTCTTATGATTACAAATAAATTATGCTAACCCACCGAACAGGTCTGGTTTTATTTTTCCCCCTTACCTAGCTTGGCCAATATTAATATCAAAAATACGAAATTTTTCGGTTGGAGTATTCTAGAATCTTCATATTACTTTTTTTTTTTTTTTAAGAATAAAACTAGAAAATCTAGAGAAGGAAGGGATCGAAAAATAATGGGAGAACAAAAGGAAAATACCTCATAAAAATTACATTTTAAAAAAATTACATTTTAAAACTGTTTCTCCAGTAGTCGGAATCAATTCATTCATTAATTACCACCTACTCTTATACACTGCTTTTCTTCTTTAAAAAATCTTAAAACTTTTAATATGAGCTTATGGCGGAAGTGCGTTCCTGAAGTGTAGATATATTGGTATTGAAAAGAGAGGAAAACCAACACAGTCCTGGATCTACGGTACAACATAAACCGTAGCTAGTTTAGTATAATGACAGTATATTTTTACAATAAGAAGATTAGTAGGGAAGTCTGTTATCTGTTGAATTTGTGACCAGACTTCGGTGTATTTGACCCCCGGAGGTATGAGAAGAAGCAGGAGTAGACAATGGGACCTAGACGTGCTGATATCCCCCTGTCTCTTTAACCCCGCCATGGTTTTTCTATAACATTTTTCCTCAAAGATGTTTTCTTCATTGCGGAGTTACTCCTGCAAACCATTCTTCCTGTCTTTTCCTTTCCTCTCTTAGATTCCTCGTCCCCTTTAAGGACTTTTACCTTTGTTTTTCTTATTTATTCGCCGAGATACTTTTTTTATCCCTTGGATTCTTGTGGTTCAGACGAAACTCTTCTCTTCCACCCTGGGTTTTCTTTGTCGAGTCACATCAGACAAGAAGATTTTCTTTTTATTTACTAACCTGTGGAATTCCGATGAAAGGGAAGTCGGAAGGTTGTGAATCAACTTTAAACCAACAAAACAAAGAATATAAATCATTTTTGAAAAGTATTATTTTCATCACGGCTACATCTAGTCTATTTTGTGCTGCATAACAAACTAATTGGATTTACATCAAGCAGGGGAGTCATCGAGCAGAGTTCCGAAGTATCCCCTATCCTTATATATCGTAACAATTATTTTTATTTTAAGTGAATAGATTAGAGATGTCTCTTCATTCGCGCTACTCCGCCTGAGACCTAGGTCTAACCTACTGCGGCATACCTGGTGAGTAAGAACTCCGGAGAGGTGAGATGTTTCAAACTAGGGTCGGGACATCGATGTCTCGAAAATATCGATATTGGGGTTTCGATGAATCAGAAACATCAATGTGGACTCGAATAAAAAACTAAAACTACTAAATCGGTGAGCATAATTTCTTTACTCGAGGTAACATTTTGGAAGACCAGCTACCTTTTTTTTGCTTGTCGGGTTAAGAGGTTGATGTCAATGTATCGAAAACATCGGTGTTTTCTTTTGATGTTTTTGCTAACATGGATGTAGCTTCGGTTCGATCTCGAACATCAAAAACATCGATGTTTAGCTATCAATGACCCGATTTTAGCTACCGATGACCCAACGATGTTTAGCTATCGATGGCCCAACCCTTTTCAAACTAATGATGACATCAAGTAGAAGAGTACAGTAGCTAGATGCTAGATCCGACGCCGTGTAATAGTCTTGGGACGTAAATGAAACACCAAAAGAAACTAACTTACATTTAAGTTATTCGAAAAAAAGGCAATTGACACTAAATTATGTTAAAAGCTGTTTCCCAGTCCTTTATGTAAAAGAGTTCTGAGGATAAGGTTTTTGTTTGATGTCTGCCTGTTTGTAAATGTTATTTTGTTTTGTTTATTTAACGGTTCTGTTGGTTAGTTTAAATAGCTGTAACGAACTCAACTGTTGGTCTTTATTTGTTAAACTTATTTTCGAAACCTAATTATATGTATATTTCTTTTCTATTAGCATTTTTAACAAAGGTTCTATGACATTTACTATAGCTTAATTCTAGTTCGATGGATTATAAAATAATTATAATGTAATAACACTCAAATTTTAATTATATTATAATAACACTTTTTTTTACTTTTTCATGTACGAGTTTATATTGAAAGAAAGAAGAAAGTACACGTTGTGATAGCGAAATATCAATTTTTATATTTTGATGGATTCGTACGTTTTGAGGTCCCTTGAGGGCAAAGTAGAAGTGGCCCTTACCGACGCGTAGAGCCTAAACTACTAGGCTAATTTCGTGAAATGTGGCATACGTGATTAGAAAAATCATACCCTTTGGCGAAAAATTGAGAAAATCATAATCAAAATCTAGTTTCCGAGATATTGATGAAAGTAGAACTTAGATTTAGCAAAAATCAAAATGTATACAACTACCTGTTGATGATTTTTTAAATATACTTAAAAGTAAATTGATTATTAGTATGGTATATGAGAATTTTTTATTTTATTTTTTCGTAACGGTTTTTTCTTTCTCATATAAAGTGAAAGTATTGTGATTGCGCGAAAAGTCGATTTTGACATTTTAATAGAGTTACACGATTTGAGGTCTCACCCTAAGTCCAAAAAGTGGTTTTTAAAAATATTTTTTCTCTCGTCTGTCAATCATCAGTGTAGACGCGTAGAGCCTAAACTACTGGACCTATATTAAGAAATTTGGCATTCATTTTCAGTCATATGTGTAGATGGGCGTAGTCTGAACTGCTGGGCAACATTTTGCATACATTTTAGAAAAATCATATTCTGAGGCGAAATCGAGTAATGAATGTTAGCTCGAAATTTAAGCGCTACACCTAAAAACTCTGAAAAAACCATTACTCTAAAATGGTTCTGACGATTTTTATTGAATCATTCTAAAATGTAATCATTTTAATGCGAATCTAACGGATAAAAGCCGTTTTCCCGGGGAAAAACTAGTTTCCAAGATTGATGAAAATAAATCTGATTTCTATAATACTATTCTGAGTTGTCTCGGACTGATTTTTTGCTCAATAGGTTAGTGCTAAAAAATATATCAGGGGGTATAATTTTGGTGATTCTTCTCGGTGACTCCGATAATTGATCTAAAGTCTGTCCCAAACGAGAGTTAGTGCGTCGACAGCGCGGGAAAAATTTGCAAATGGGGAGCCAATGAGAGCTCGAGATTTTTCCGGACAAAAGGTCGGGCCAATTAGGCAAAGATAAATGTGTATTTCCCTCTGAGAGATTGGCCAATCTGTGTGTCACTCAATTTCCCGTGTTGTCAACGCACTAACTCTCGTTTGGGACAGACAATAAGCAGTTTTGTGCTTAAACTAAGTCCAAATAAACTAACTTTGTAATTTGAAATTATTTGTTTGTTAAAAATAAAACCTCAGGTTTAACCTCTTGTGAAGCAAGTTGTCTGTTTCTGTTTCATAAGTATATTGGTACAGAGATAACGTTACTGAGAGAAGGCCCCGTGTCAAAATATACCCTCGAGCACTTTTTCTCCTCGATTCTTCGCATTATTTTTATATTCAATCTCTTCTTAACCTGAAATTATTCTAATTCCTTTGAATCACGAATTGTACATTTCTCTTATATAAAATAAGGAAGAAATATTGGAATTATTAAACAATCTACAGTTATTGTTTATTTTTTTTTTCATACAAATAAGATTTTTTTTAATGTTTGCAATTATTTCATTTGTGCACTTTCTTTTTGTTGAAATGTTTTTTAGTCGTTTCGCGATGCTTTTGATATTTTCTGAGTAGTAATTATTTGTTTAAGTTATACAAGGTGGGCCACGAGAAACTGACGATTTGTTAATACAGCAGTGGTCGGTTATTTTTCAAGTTGAAGATACCTGTCCGATATAACTCTTACCAAACTTTCTCAAATACGAGTACCGAGTACATAATGTACTTGGTCCAGTGTTTTCAATTTATTAGTTGTTACCTTCTTGTTGCTATCATGGTTAAATCTAATTGTTATTGAAAATTATATCAATATTTACTGTAACTGTAACAATAACTCTTTCCCGACAGGAAATTGAACTGAGCCTCTTACCGTTCCAGTTTATATTGCTATTTTCTTAGGAACAAGATTTTCAATGATGAGTCTATAGCCGAGAAGCGACTCCTGATTGCCATAAATATAACTCTTGTCGTGGACTTACGTCCTACTGTAGAGGGAAGATCACGAATTATCTACTACAGAATATCAGTATCCGTACAAGTGTCACACGCTTGTAGTTTGTTTCTTTCAGAAACACGATATGAAAATAAATATTTAACTAAATGCAAGCTTCTATTTCTGACAACTGATATCTCTTTATTTGCAATCTGCATTAAATTATTTATAACTTTAATGTCTAGTTTAAAAAATGGTTTAAAATAGGGATAGGAAAGGAAAGAGCCGTGATGAGGGGTTTTACATTGTGGTGAAAATGACCTGGGCACGATTTTCAACTCTAATAGAGTTTTAATAGCTTTGATGCAGGACAAATTCTTAATATTATTCGTTGACATTGTTCTTTTAGCTTCTAGGTAAAAAGATTATTGTCTCATTGGATGTCAGGAAGAGTTCACTTCTAGTTCTCAAGACCACTTCAACTTCAACAATTTTTGAAGATATCGCGTACTGTATAAGCATAGTTTACTACTGGGTGAAGAAGGTGTCAAATCAGCATCTTCTTAGATAGTTAGCTAACAAAGCGCTAGTCGCACTAAAGCCTAGTTTACATTGGTAGAGTAAAGGGTTGAGTGCACTAGCTTACTTTTCAGCACAAGTGACGGTAGAGTAAAATGGTGGGCTGTTTTTTGGTAGAGGGACTCTAAAGTGTATGTAAACTGGATCGTAGTGTATGTTTTTAGTTCTGAATAATCCCGCAATTTTATATAGAAGAGGTATTAAATGTTATGACGGACGTAGGGTGGGGGGTCTACTCGCCCGTCGGCGGTCGAGCTACTCTACCACCCCACTAGCTTATTTACTCGACCAATTTTTTTCCACTATCCTCGACCGTTTACTATCCGTATCGTTCACATTAGGCTAGTAGCTTGGTAGAGTGCTACTCGACCGTATACTCTACCAATGTAAACTAGGCTTAAGTACAGGCAGGTTCAACCAAGATGCTCATATATATATGCAGTGGTTGTACCTAGATGTACATATTAGCTGCTTGTTACAGGATATACATCTACGATTATTGCACTAAGATGTACATCAAGGTAGTTAAACCAAGATGTGCATCTCGGCTGGTTGTACCAAGATGTACTTCTAGGATGGTTGCATCCAAGAATTTCATCTACGGTGGTCAACGTATGTATACGCATCGTTATAAGCGTATAAGCTTAAAAACTATACCCTATATCAGTAGCTTTAATTTCATATAACATGTGCCACATTTAACATCTTTAGGGCCGTGCTGCTACAAAATTAATTCAAAAGTCAATTAAAAATATTGTAAGACACTGTCAATCTTTTTTGTTCCATTTTAGGGTGTCTACCTAAATCTTATTATTATTATTATTATTACATATTATTATTATTATTTATTTATTTATTTTTTAGGGTCCGTAGGCAAAAGCCAAGGACCCTTATATTTTTCTGCGTGTGTCTGTCTGTCCGTCCGTCCGTCGCATGCTCCCAAGGCTACACCTTTCGTCCGATGACTTTGAAATTTGGCATGTATGTCTTGTACCTACCCACACATGTTATAAATATAGCGACTTAAAAAAAATATTTTTCAAAAAAATTAAGGTAAAAAACTTAGGGTTAATGTTTTTTTTTCGACACCATGAGGGGTATCATATGAAAGGGTACGTCGAGCTGATTACAAAAATATATAATTCTTTGGATGTAACTTTNTATCTCGCTTATGTGAAGTGCAAAAAATCTGAAAAAATTCCTGAACATTCTTCAACCAAAAGTAAAGATACCACTTTTTGGAAATTTCGAAAAAAATATTAATTTATTTTTTATTGACAAAATACGTTTTTTTATAATTATGGTCTTTTCGATGTATTTATATGGCTGTTTTCCGGTTCAATGGCAAAAAAATACTTCATCATTTTTATGTGTTTTGAAAATATCAGACCCATAGCATAGTTCAAAGTAAGCTTTTTAGTATTTTAAAAAACACCATCAATAGGGTACAACTTAAAAAATACAGTGTTGCCTACGGACCCTCGATGTGTGCTGGCTAGCACACACTTGACCTGTTTATTTGTTTTTCATTATAAATAAATTGCCCTGAATAATATAAATGTACGTCCTCTTGATTATTTCATATTATCCAGTTCAAAGTTTTCCAAACATTTTTTTTTTTTTTTATTGTCTTTCCTCTTCCGGCTCACGATTTTTCTTAATCTTTACAATATTTGTTATTTGGGGTCAAAAGTTCGCCAAGAAACAATCTGAACGAAAGTATCATTAAGAATAAAATTAAGGATTAAAATCAGCGACAAGAAAATATTCATTCAAATATAATCTGTTTGTTTTTTTCTACTAGCTTTCACTCATTCATGTCTAAAAAAAAAAAAAATAAATAAAAAAAAGAATTATCTAACCCTTTATTTCTCAATTCTTTTCAAGCATAATAACTTCTTTTTTGGGGTCGATAGAAAACCTTTTTTGTAAAAAATAATATATATATATATTTATATAGTTAGTTATTTAGTTAGATTTAAGGAACAAAAAAGTTACGGTAATTTAAGGAAAAAAAATCTTTAGGTTTTTTTTAAAGAAATAAGGATATTTTGTTTATGAATAAAAAAAAATACTGAAGGAGACAAATAGTGATGAGACATTAATGGATAAGGAAGAAGAATAAGTGAAGTGAAAGTCTAAAGGTTTAAAAATAATGAGCTGCCCAGTGGCAAAACAGTGCCAATTGTCCAGGATTTTTTTTTCTTTTTTTAAAAAAAGAGGTCCTGATTTGCAGCAGCTGAAATTCTTAAGAAGTCCTTATATTCTGTCTTGTCTTTTATATGACTTAAGAGATTTTATTTTTATTTTTACCATAATGTTTTTATTTGGAATTAACGATGCACTTTCTAAACCTGGTATATATATATATATATATATATGTGTGTGTATGCGGGTGTGCGTGCGTGTATGTGTGTGTGTGTTGGTATGATTTTTTTTTCCAAAAAATATACTAAAAGATGAAATTAAATTTCTTTGAGAGAGTAAACATAAAGTTGTTTGTCCAAAGTGAAGCCAGATCAGATGAAATTATTTAACAGTTTTGTAAGAAGTTTTATTATTTTTACTTTTTCATATATAAGTAGTAAATGGGAAAAAAGTATAGAGATGGCAAAAAATTATATATACTTAATAATCGGTCCGAGGCAAGTACAGGTAAAAATTTTCTCATATGCTAGTTCATAATTACTTAGCCCAGTGTTTTCCATTAATTAGTTTTTGAGTTATCGTATTAGGTAAATTGAATTATTATTGAACAGTAAAGTAAAGTTTATCATAAAAGTAACAATTTATCATAAAAATAACTTCTCCTTTGCGACGAATCCAACCCAGCCTATCTCTGTCCACGTTTAAAGCTATTTTAGACGATAGGCGACAGACAGATATTTTTTTTAAAAATCTCAAAATCAAATTTGCGAGTTATCACAATACTTTCTTTTTATATGACAAAGAAATAAGTGATCTACTAGTGATTTTATAAATTTTGTTTTTAATTTTGAGCTCGATAAGATTTATTTTTCTCTCTCGGAAAATAGATTTTTTTTTCTCGGGTAAACGGCTTATTTGGTTTGAATCGTATTTAAATGGTTCAAAATCATCGGAACCGTTATTTTGAATTGGATAAGTTTTTGGACTGTTGGAGAGAAAAAAATTTCTTCATGCAAAAAATTACATTAAAAATGTTAAGCTCTTAAATGTATTTAGTACTTAAAACTTAAGATGTAACAGAATGTAACAGGGATTTCACTTTTTAGTACCATATTTCGCCAATAAGAGCGCACCATGTCAAACGTCTTCAGAGGGGGAAGTTCAGCTTTAAACTGTTGGCTACACTTGACCAAAAACATATCCATGATTCAGTGTCTTTCTATGATTTTCTAAATTTAAACACTGTCTCACCTCTGATTTCATTTGTATGAAAGGTTATATAAATTACAGGTTATAAATATTATATTTTTATGGTTTTTTTAAAAAAATATTTTAGAAGGTAGCGCCCCTAAATTTAGAGATAAAATTAAAGTAAGTTTCCTAATAAAATTTTATGTAAATTGACCTACTAGTTAAGGCTCATGATGCGTTAAAGCCTCGTCCAGACTGCCGAACCGAACAGAGGAAACGAGCCGAGCATTGGTTTCTTAGATGCGCAGGCGCACTTTAGACTGGACATGCGCAGAGACCTATGCTCGGCTCGTTTCCACTGTTCGGTTCGACAGTCTGGACGAGGCTTTAGTCAACCCAACCAAATTTAATGCTAATTAATATTGTGTGGTCAGAAACTTTTATACACCTTAGTAATATTTGTATTATATATAAACTCAAAAAAATAATTATTAATTATCAACAAACACAAACTAATTATATGAGCCCACGATTAACAAAACTAATAACCTACATTAATACCATTCAGGTGCTTTTAAATAACCATTTATTATAATATTAAACTTTTTTATTATATCAACATTTGCAAAATAAATGTATGCTTTAATTTGATAAATTGTATTTTAAATACAAGTTTAACTTTTTTTTTATAAATTGACACTTATAATTAAATTTAGTGGCAATTTTTAACAGTTTTAACAAGTTCAACAAAAAAAAGTTATTTAATATGAGTCATATTTAAAAAAGAAAAATTTATATTCTTAAAGTATAATTAGTTGGTTGTAAAACAAGAAATTTAACATGATTAAAGTTATTTGTTGTTGTTTTTTTGTAGCTGAGTATTTATGTTGTTTTATAATTATTCCATGTGGGTGAGTGATTCTCTTGTAGTTTAGGTATTATTTTCTTTTGGCCCACTCGTTCATAATTTTCGTGGGTGCTTGAATACAAAATAGATTATAATACTCTTTTAAAATACCACTAATAACNTATCTAATCCCCTTTCTTAATCATCACTTTCTCCTTGTTTCGCCATCTTTCTAATCCTTATAAGTAGTTTTTCTCCATTTTTAGAGAATTTCCTTATTTGCCTCTTGAAGTCGCATTGAAGATTTTGCAAATCCCAACTTTTCGCCAGAGTGCGAGTGCACGCTGATTCCAAAAACAAGCGCGAGAATTAAATAATGTAGTCAAAGATGCTATATAGTGGAAGCAAAGTGGGAGAAGAATGAAAGAGAATAAATTTCATATTTAATTTTTACATTCAGTTAGTGTTTAGTCTTTGACCTGTTCAGATCGGAATATCCGAGCCTACAACGGTGTTTCTTTCATTTCTGCTTAAGATAACTGTTTTCTTCCGGTTACTTCGGAATTTTTATTCTCTTGTGTGATATCGACAACTTTAAACATATAAATAAATTTATTTAAAAAAATAAAATATAACATTATTTACGGTTTTTTAGACGTGAGTGAAATTTATTTAATTTTAAATTGATCGCCTGCGATTTAAGGTTGAGTGACAAAAGTTAGAAACAATCGGAAAGAAAAATAAATCCAAATTTTTAATTAAAAACATTTATAGTTAGCAAATCCATTACTAAAATGTTAAATAAATTGGTAGTTATGAATTTCTCAAAATCTAATTCAATAAACATTTTACTTGTTTGTGAATAGGTATAATGTCAATTCTTCACCTACTTTCTGAATACATAGATTACGTACTTCTCCAAGACAATAAAAGATAATAATCAAACGAACGCAAAAAAAAAAAAATAAAATTAGCCATACATTTTTTTTTTTTTTTTTTTTTTTTTGCTTACAAACATAATATAAATATTATCCTTTTCAATTATTGCTAATCTCATTCAGTAGGGAAATAATATTTTATTAAATCGTTAATTGTATAATTTCACCTAAAACTATTAATTGTTTACAGAGAACTTTATTTCACAATTAATTACACTAATAAGTTAACTTCTTAAATTAACTTCTGCGAATAGAACTTTACGAAAAGTGTTAATTTTAATTCGTTGCCTGGTTTAATTACAACATTTGATTTTTATTAATTTTTGCTTACACTTATGTATCTTTATTATTGGTGATTAACATTGATGTCAAATTTATTTAAATTGACTTTTAGGAGTTTATGAGTCCTATAAGAAAATTTGAGGTAAGAAAATCATTATGTAATTAACTCTTAAATAATTCATTAAGGCAAGCAATTGCATAAAAACTATAAATAATTAAAGTGATTACTAAAGCATTAAATTTATTTTGATTAATATAATTAATAAATCATTAATAAGATAAATAAATTATTTTATAAGTTTTTGGTAGTATTCATACTACGGAACGTTTAAATTTTAATTTAAATCAAATTATAATTACTATTTACAAAGGGAGACAGACAGAGATGGGAAGGTCCGAGGTTCGAGTACCGGCGCTGAATTCTATTTTTCTCTGTTTGTCTCCCTTTGTAAATTGTAATTATAATTTGATTTAAAATAAATTATTTTATTGATTAATAAGTCATTAACATTTTTTGGGGGAAAAAAATGTATTACTTTAAAATTTCTTTTTCCTTATTTAAGCCTCGTCCAGACTGCCGAACCGAACAGAGGAAGCGAGCCGAGCATTGGTATCTGCGCATGCCCAGTCTAAAGTGCGCCTGCGCTTCTCTTGGCATGCGCAGAGACCAATGTTCGGCTCGTTTCCTCTGTTCTTTAAGGAGACTTACATTTTTGTAGTTTACATTTACTATTTATACATATAAAAATCTGGGATACTTGTTACAACGATAATGTTTGCCATAGAAAAGTATAAATGCGATGAAAGGATTAAATAATTAATATCAAGTTTTTATTGACTAAATTATTTTAGGATAAAAGGTTTGAACATACCTTAAAGAAGAGGCAAAATATTGACAAATAATGACGTGAAGGAATTAGTTTTTTATTGAAACACTATATGAACGTAAAAAAACATCACTAGAAAAAAAATATGGTCCTTGAAACTGGAACAAAACTTTCTCATAAAAATTGTAAGATTGAATTTAAATTTATTAATTTAAGATTTAAAGGTGTTCAACTGGAGCGGTTGTTTACTTTTGTTTTCGATTTTCAATAAAATCAGATTTAGTACATCAATATCTCGGGAACTCGATTATTCCTGGAAAATCATCTTATATGGTTGGTTTCGTATAAAATGGAATTCGCTGTAGAATTTCCTGAACCAGCATTCACATTTCATAGCGGCCCAATAGTTAAGGCTCCTTAAGTCTGTACAAACGACAGACTACTGACAAACATTGTTTTTAAAAATATACTTTTGTACTCAGATGTAAATCCATCCAAATCGAATTTCTGTGACATCACAATTCTTTCTGTCTATACATATATTGCTCTATAAATATACTGCGTGTTTGAGAAAGTAAAATCAAGACTATTTTATAAAATTATTTATTTTAGTAAGGTGAAATAAAAGAAATATTAACTCAAGTATATTTCCTACTTGAAACGTCAAATGTATATTCTAGATGAGTTAAATTATTAGCTCTGTAGGAAAGTGGTGGTTAGTGGTAAGCGGAAATCTAGGCATTCTATTTATGGTGGGATTGAGTAGAATCGTGATAAGGCGGAACTAGAATGGACCTTGTCAGTACATAAAGTTAAGATAACGTGTCATTATCTTAGCTCAGATAACAGACTCTCCTGGACCAAAGTATTATCTCTTCTAGATCCTTTCTCCTTTTATCTAATCCCCTTTCTTAATCATCACTTTCTCCTTGTTTCGCCATCTTTCTAATCCTTATAAGTAGTTTTTCTCCATTTTTAGAGAATTTCCTTATTTGCCTCTTGAAGTCGCATTGAAGATTTTGCAAATCCCAACTTTTCGCCAGAGTGCGAGTGCACGCTGATTCCAAAAACAAGCGCGAGAATTAAATAATGTAGTCAAAGATGCTATATAGTGGAAGCAAGCACGCTTATAGCTAGATGCTATATAGTGGAAGTATAGTTGCGCTCAAGCTTGAAACTCACAGAGTTTAATTGTTTACCGAAATTTGTTGACCATTCTTGTCCATGTTGGCCATTGTTGTCCATGTTGTCCATGTTGGCGTTGCTACCTGAACGCGCGGATTGTGGTTTTTTTTAACTTTTTTTTCTTACTTGCTGTTTGAAAACTAATCCAAAATGCTGATCGCTGAAGAGTTCCTTTGATAGTTATACCTGCATATATGTTACCGGTGATTATTTGCCCTGTCTATACTTGGACAACATGATGTTAAGTAGCCGGTGCTCGTTGCTTAGACAACAAACAATGTATAAGGATCAATCTTGTTGTCATCATACTCGTAAAAATGCTTTCGTGTTGCCGGTGATTATTGTCCGGTATTTTCAAGGCTTTATTACCCTTCAATGTTGGACAAAAACAATTCAAAAATCCCTCTAATCAGAATAAATGTTGGCAATATTATATTGGTTAAGATATGTTATATTGGACGCGCAGAAGCTATGTGCGCACTTATTTAATGAATAAATAATCAAATAAATTGAGATGTCAAAGTTGAAAGTTTGTTTTGTTTATATTGCGGATGGAAACGTGGAAGGAATACACAATCCGTTCTTCTCACAGCTTCATTCAATCTTATATTCAAGAGAAACTTGTTTTAACTCGTTTAAAAGTAGAAACATTTCATTTAAACTTTGATTTTCGCAATACTAAGAGAGACTTGAATCTCCTTCTTTTATGGCTAAGTTCTACCAGAAACACTCCTACAAAAATGTAAGTATATGAGAATATTCTTAAAACAGTAAAAGTCAAATCGTGCTTGGAATTGTATTCTATGTTTGATGCCAGAAGAGAAGTTATTCAGGTAAGAGAGAAGACCTCATGTTATATTTTCTCTTCCTCAGTCTTAATCTCTAAGAGTTTATCATGTTCCCCGTTCTTCCATTTCAATTCATTTTATTTCAACATTCAACATTCTCGTAGCAACTTTTTTTTAGTGTAAAACATACTTTTACAAGGACTCTTAAAATTTATTTTTACATTAAAATTTTAAATTAATTTGATTTATTTTATCCAAGCTAACACTAGTTAACAGAAAGTTTGTGATCATTCTAATCATCATTATTAGTTTTAAACAGAAATAAATTTGACGTCACAAAAGTAATCGAAACAGGACGAGATAACTATACACTTTTAATCCCAAGTTCTGGATCACAATATCTATATGAACGTTCGTCCAATAATAGGGTACGAAGAAGCTATGTGCCACACTAATTGGTTGACTGTTTCTGCTGTTTCTTTTTAATAATTGAAAGAATAATGAGTTTTTCGGCTTGATTTTTTTCTATAAATCGGACTTGGTTATTTTGGTAGAAGATTGGACCGGAAATCCAAAAGTCCGTTAATATCCTGGCACTTAAAAAAAAAAAAAAGGCTGCTAAATTCTCAAAACCCCGACCAAGAACTTATGGCGCTCGGGAAATACTGTAAACTTAACTTCGGAACTCCTAATTACTTCCGAAATCGGCGGTAATATTTTTTATTTTCTTAATGTCTCTGAATGAAAATTTATGATATTTTTATTAAAGACTGACTATACTCGTATATGACACAAAAACAACATCCCTAGCGCACCACCCCCAACAACACCCCTTTTAAGAGTTCTTAGTTGAGGTTTAGTATAACAAAAAACAAAGTTTATTCTGACATATTGGACTCTTGATAAATCAAAATAATATTTTTGAATATATTTTAATAATTAAAAGCAAATAATTTCGATCATAAAGTTACTTCTATGTTCATGAACTTCCTCATTTCGATAGTTTTTTTGTTTTTTTTAATTTAAATAATAATTATATTTTTGTTTCGCTATTCCACACATATTATTTTCAGGTCGTTGAATTCATAATAATTACTGGAGAAAGATTCTGTTATTAGATAATTAAATTAGACTCCTGTATTAGTGTTATAATGTTAGTAATTAGTTTAATAGTAATACACAGAATCATTATACTTCAATTTTTTTTTAATATTATAATAGTGTAGGTAAGAGCTCAACCAAATAATAAAAAGTATAAAAAAAAATATTTTATTAACGGTCTGCTAAACAATGCAATTCCTTCATGCTTTATAGTAAACACCGAAATAACAAGTTATCAGGTCAAAAATAAACAAATAATATGAAATATAGTGTAAAACAGATGAAAAAGATCCATTATCCATTCTCACCTTATCAGCAGCTGTGCTGCATAACTTTGAGATCGGAAACCTTTGGCTAGACTCTTGGCTACATGATAACTAAGGTTTTTTTTCCTCCAACAAGGAGTACATATGTGTGGTCAAGGTCCTTAATTTATTGTTGGTATGCATCTAAATTTGGGCCGAAGCTGGTGAACATTTATGAGGGTCAGCATCGTTTCCTTCTATAGCCTTTCCATCGTTGGAAGAATTCAACCTTTATTAAGTTGGTGTTTAGTAACTTCTTGCTGTCAAACATCCACTTGTAGTTTGCTTCTTTCAGTTTTGCTTGTAAATTTATAATATGCTACTCCTCGTAATTTCCTATTAAAATTATATGGCCCAGATATCATGCTACTGCATCCAGCCCTATTATAATTCACTTAATTATTATCTGGCAGATAGCTGGTGTGGGTTTAAACCCAAATGACATCCTCTTGTAATAAAATAAAAATAAATCTTAAGGGTTGCAATTATTAACAACGTCCTTTACGCATTTTTTACGTCATTAGTTAAAAAAGGTACTATTAAATCTACTATTTTGATAAAACATAAACTCTCACAAGATCGGTTTTGTATTTGTTTCATTTCAATCAGATATCAATTCAGGTTGATTTGTTTGGGGTGAAAAAAGAATGATATCTGATCAATTTAAAACCAAATATGTTTTGAATGGAGAATTGTTTTTTTAAGGGAAAACCCAAACGAAACTGAATGTCTTTATTTAGAAGGATAAAAGAGGAATTTGTTTCAAAACTATTTTGTAGAATTTTAATGTTTGTTGTTGTTGGAGTATGTTACGAATTATGAGTTGAATAAAGAAACAGTGTAACAACCTGAAACCCCGAAAAGAAGTTGGGTGCCGGCAGCGAATCCTTTACACTTGAGATAAGGATCAAGGATTTACAAGTAGTTTTGGCAAGGATCTTAAGACAAGCCACAGCAGGATCTCAAATCCTTTCTTCAGACCTCGTAATCCTGCGTACCATCTATTCGCCTCCAGAACAATGGACTCCAACCCATATTTACAGACCACCTCTTATTTCATCTCGCACTGCGTAAAACCTCCCATTTCTCATATAATATTTGTTTCTTTTTTTTTTTTTTTTTTTTTTTTCGTAACAATATTTTACTTTTTGCAATGCATATGACCATTTTCAGTCCAGCATCTTTTATTTGTAGATAGTTTTAACTCGAGATTGTTTATTATGCTATTAAAAAAATATATACATTAAAAGTTAGTTTGTATGCTCTGGTTTCTTTTAAATATAGGAAGTTAGGACCAAACAGGAGACAGGAGATATCTCAATTATCACTTTTAAGTAGGTACTATATATCGCCAATAAAGTTAATATTTACTAAATTTTATATAAATTTATATCAGAGCTCCTAGCTTAACAAAACCAATTTTTTGTGAAAAAAGTATTAACGTAAAAATTGTGCTTACGTAAAAATTCGATTTTAATATTTTATTTGAAATGCCTTTAGAGTAAAAAGAATTCCATCTGTCGTCAGTGGTCGCGATAAGCCTAAAATGCAGGACTAATTTCTATTTAAATACTACATTGAGGCGAATCCGAGAAATGAGTTTTAGCTCTAAATTTTAGGGCACTCCTTCCCTAAAGCCCTAAAAAATCTGTCAATATAAAAGGGTTGATTTTAATTATTATTTCACGATTTTTATTTAAAAAAAAAAAAAGTTGTTTTTTTTTGGCATACTATCTATTTTCCGAGATAAAAATCAATTTAATTGTAAAGGATGAGAGATCAGGTTTTTTCTCTGACCAATACTAAGATTATTATAGTGAAATTTGACAAAATATTTGAATAATAGATGAACGTAATCGTGAAAATCCGATTCAACCATCTAGAAAACGCTGGACCAAATGATGTACGAGTTGTATAGGACAATTTTATTTTAACATTTAAGATTACTTCATTTCGTTTAGCTACGTTTTTTCTTCAATTGAAAAATAAACAATACATTATTGGGAATTGGGTTCGTTTTTCATTTTTCGCAAAGTATTTACAAATAACTTTTGAATCTCCGTCCCAAAGAAAATTTATAATCTTAAGTTTAAATCGTGAAGTCGTGATAAATGTGAGTTCACCAAGCTAGGGAAAAAATCAGTTTGCATAGCTTCATTATATTATGAAGTAGAAGAAGAAGAAGTTTAGAAATGATTCATGATTCATTCTATGAATGAAATACAAATGTTGAATGGAAAAACGATGAGATCGCTATGTGCTCTACAATGCTGCACTTTCTACGCCTGGGGGTCTAAGACTTATCTGCAGCAAATATATTAGATAAAATATTATAATTTAAAATAAGTAGAAACATGCACTAGGAAACGAGATTTTTTTTTAATAGCCACAGTACTATTATAGAGGATTCACAGTATTCGCATAAGTCTTTAAAAATAAACGCATGGGGCACTACCAACAAATAACACAAAACTGTTTATGAGGGCCACATATTTCAAATTAATTAATTTAAATTGATTTAATCAATCATGTTTAGAAATAGGAAACTAGCTGTGTTTACTTGATGTAGGTATACATCTTGTAGATTCATAACGGAGTACTAACGCCCAACAATTAAGAAGTTTTTAACAAATTCTGATGTAACAATTTATAGCAGATAATTAAACAGCAAAATTTAACAGTCAATCTGTCATATACATTATAACAGTTAGTGATATACACATAACAGTCTGTTATATACCCCTTAAAACAGGTATACTATACCCATATGCCATATTTGTTATGAATAACACGCACGCTACGCTCTCCTTACGTACACGCTATCGTTTAACAAGAAAATAATAAAGAGGAATTGGCTCTGTGATACTGCTGCATCTTCCTGTTTTAACAGAAAGCGATCTATCGCGGTGGACTAACCTATTTCGTGGCAGCCAGAAGGGCAGTTTAGTTTCCACTAAGTTCGCAACGGATTGGAAAGAGAATAAATTAGCCAAGTATGTGCATCCAGCACACTCAATGATAGCGGTCATTTAAAAGTTAGTTTTAGATATAACTTTTGAACCATGTTAATGACGTGAAACAAATGCCATAATATTCATTTTTACTGTCCAAACACAATGAACGTACTCTGAAGTGTCTACACCGATCCGGTCACAAAAAAAAAAAAAAAAAAAAAAAAAAAAAAATTTTTT